>DWLR01001646.1:0-17504 GCA_018246295.1 Papilio alexanor hazarajatica
TATTTCACGGGTTCCTTCAAAGCTTCGCGTTTCATTATAAGCATTTAATATAATTTTAAGCAATAAAACAACTGATTAAATACTTCTAAATACTCGGATTTGTTCGTTCTTTGTTCAGTATCATATACTTAGTATTTAGAATTAACCAAAGTTAAAGTAACAGTGTAGATAAATAACTGGAAAGATTAATGTTAGATTATAGCCAAATCTTACAACTGAATTTTAAATGAGTTATTTTTTATTCATATTCGAGAAGGCTAAAAATATTTTTGGCTGTTTTTAATATCCCTGGCTCCAGCAGGTAGGATGTGGATGACATGTGTCACGTTCGTCAACTTTTGGCGCACCGGCGGCCATTTTGAGATGTTCCTCCTGTGGACATATTATTTCATCTTTAATTGATAGGCAATAAGTGTCGTTCTAATTTGGTATTAAAAGTTGCGTTGAGACAAGACTTGTCAACTATCACAGTTTCCTAGATTTTTTTTCTGAAATAATATAGTTAATAAAGTGATTGGTTAGTGCCAGGGTTTTTTCATTCTTATGATTAACATTCCTTGCCAAAGAGTATTTAAAATGATGAAAAAACAATAAAGCAAGAAGCAACAGAAAATATAATTAGAAAAAATTAATTACATTGTTAAATCATTACATTATTATCATCATATAATATTTTTGCACATAGCATGCGCTATATGCAATAAATATGCTATATAACATGCAGCATTTACAGCATTTAACATGTTCCCTTTGGGGTCCAAGACCTTCACGGGTGTACGCAAAGCAACGTACTAAATAACAAACAAATAAGCATTCACTATATCCTGAAAAAAGATTTGTTATAGTGCCAAAAAACGATCACTACTAATCAAGCAAGCAAATGGAAGAGTAATTATAAGCATTTATTTTACTTACATAAAAATATCTCACCCTTTCTTTGCGGCGCGTTTATATCTTCATCTGAAGTTAAAGACGCGGCTTTGGAGAGGAAAGATTCGTTTGTTTTTGTTGAATTCTCGCACCCATCAGCACGAGTTCTCGCACCTAAGTTTGATGAACTGAAAATATCAATTATAAAAGGAAAAAAGGTTACAATTCGTTACTGTGACAAGCAAAGTTTACAACCAGAGTATGATGTGAGTGTGAGAGAGAGAGAAGATAGATAACAATACCAAGTGCAGGCGGAGTGTAAAATTATATAGTATGCACTCAAACCCTTATACTCTTATAGTCACATGGTTAAAATTTTAAATCAAATGCTTTCAAATTATAACGAACAAACTATTATGATTTTAGGCCCACGTGGCCGAAAGGATCGCGTTAGCTTAATATGAGCCCGCTTCTCGTAATTGGAAGATATAGATGCTTTTAAGTAGGTAGTTTCTAACGTTGTAATGTTTACGTCATCCTCCGAATAAAGTTAAAGGCATTCATATAAATCACTATAGCCGAAATAACGATCAAGGAAGAATAAGCTAGATTTGTAACACTGCGATTACATACGGCTGGAGTAGGGGTTGCTGTTGTTGCCCCTTGCTATAGCAAACATATTGTCACATCTAGGTGCTTGGTAGACGACGAAAAAAAAGATGGTGCTTCGCGAAAAACCAAGCAAAGATTATGTTAATCCTTTTTTAATGGGAGCACGTACGAAAAAAAAACAAAGCTCCATTTTTTTCTCTAAAAATAAATGGATATTCATTACCTTTGTTCCACCAACATCTTGGTGAGTCTAGCGACTTCTGCCCGTAAGTAGTGCATTTCCTTCTCCCTCGCTCTTGCCTCCTGCTCGGCGTTACGCTCACAAGTCGTTAACCGAGCGCGCATGTCATCGAAACTGCAAAATACTCGTATTCGTTAAAAAATAAAAATAAAGTCAAATCTGCATTAAACAATAGACAATATTTATTGTCTATTACATTGTTATTAGCGATTCGCTTGTATTGCATTTTATGTTTGTAAAATATCTTAGAACTTCATCATTTCTATCATTTGAGAATTCAACTGTTCATGAATCGAAATCATAATAACTGAATCCAAACATTTAGATGTTTATCAAATTAATGAATAGAAAACTTACAGCTTCCGCAAACATGCGCATTTTCTGGTTAAGTGCTCGATCTGCTCCCTGGCGTTTTTCTCCACTTCCTGTAGCCTCACTGCTTGTTCTCCTTTTTTCTCTCTCTCTTCTTTTTCTCGAGCAAGTGCCTCTCTGTTAGACGGTTAGTCGGATTTGGGGATAAAACTTTAGTTGGTAATTTGTCATATATATTGAATTGTCGATTGAACTGTGTCTTGAAAACCATAGAGTATGTCTTTGTTTTTGTAGTAGTTTTTTTTTATAACGTCAATATATTTAAATTAGTATTTTAAGAAGAAAATGTTCGTTATTTAAATATTATATAAATTATAGATGAAATAATTATTACCGCGTTATATGGCAGAATGTGTCATGCTATGAACATACATATAATGAAAAAGAAAAACAAACATTAAATGTATTGTAAGTATTTTAATTAACTCAAAATTCGTAATAAAATATTGTAAAGTTAAGAATAAAATACAAAATAAGTTACTTATAAGATGTTTTGAGCCTATATAAATGAAATATTATAATAAAAGATTTATACAAAAAAGGAAACATTATGGATAGAATTTATTAAAATACAATTAATATAGAATATAAAAATGACGTGATAATGACTAGATCACATTTTGAATATGTTTATGAATTTGTAATTTTTAAACCAAAGACAATTACAGAAAAAAGCAAAAAATAAGATCAAAATTCTTATATCTTTATTTATATCAATAATTTTAATTAATATTACTTAAACTCACAAGTAATTGTTTGATTAAATTTGACTTAGACCTACAATAACAATAATAACATAGTTATTTATTATTTAGATTTGAATATCTATATTTCTCTTTGGTTACCTAAAACGTCCTTATTTCAGTCCAATTAGGCAGTACAACGTCATACCATAATTAAAAAAAGGCTTGGCTTAAATTAATCTTTAAGCCAAGTTTAAGTCCTATAATAAGTATAAAAAAACGGATCAATTTGGAGACTTAATAAAATAACTAAAACGTTTTGATCTATTGTATATCAGGATAAGTAATATTAGATTTTTTCTTTTTATTAATATTGTGAATGTAAAACAAGAGTGCGAGCGAGAGGAAAAATGTTGCGAGAGCGAGGCGAAGGGATCCCATGAGCACGCAAGCGCTCGACGCGGCGACCAAGGCGCCAAGCCAGCTGCAACTGTCAGGACAACCATGCTATTTTGTATCATTCCCGCCATTTATCGTTTACTATTTCAATGAAAGTACTTTTAAAAAAATATATAGTTTTTGTTCAAATATCAATTTTATAAAAAAAAAATATATTTTGCGTCTGTGAGTTCTATCCACGCAGTGCAATTGCAACATGTTAATGACATTTAAAAAACTTTATGTTGTCTATGCTCGACTAAGTCTTTCGTTTATTTTTTTACTCGATATTTTTTGGCGCAATAAGTTTGTTATTCGCATAAAACATGTGTATTATTTAATTTTAAAGTATTTTAGTGCAATACTGCCTTTTGGACATTTTTCTAATGACGATAAAGTGTGTCTGAATTAGATATGTTTATATGTATGGAATTTAAAGTGATGGTGAGATTATTGGTTGATTGATTAAATGTTTGTTATTTCCAGATGTAAATATCATAATTGTGATAATAAAATGAAATACATTTGGCATGCGAGTGGTAGCTAAATTTGTCCAAAAGACAATATATCAAATTAGTATTTAAATCATAAAACGAGTTATGTACAATTCCAAAATTAAATGAAAATTACGCTTTTGTGACATATTTGCTACCAATAACAAATGGGATTACCTATTAATGTAGTTTTAATGGCATCTGAGTTAAATCCGTGAAAATCAAACAGATCATTCCACGTTCCTTAAACTTAATTTTATTTTGTATTACACAGAAACATATTAAGCATGAGTAAATAAATATTTCGGACATTTATTTTGGATTTTTGTAGAAAGTTAAACAATAAGGAATTCATGCATGTCATGTCACTGTCTTTCAAGTATAAAATAAATCTCACCTGAGCTCTTGTTCTGTAACGGTCAAGGTGCGTCCGCACTTTACCACTTTTGCTTCTAAATTTTCAAATTCAACACTTTTTGATTGAATTTGAGATTTCAATTCTAGAAAAAAAAGAGAAACAATCATACGTTTTAATTTTCGAATTTCTTACTGCTTTCTTTTTATTAAAGGTTGTAAATAGCTGGATAAAAAAATAAGCAAACTGTGTTATCTCGAAAACGAAATGGAGAAAACACTATTTTCTTCCTGGAATCTGAAATCGTCTGGAAGGGAGATAGAAGGATTGCACTGTACCTGCTATCTCTCTCATCAGCTCTTTTTCCCTCTGGATTCTTTCTTCCTCTCCCTCTTGCCGGCACTCGCTCTTCATACGCGACAAGCAGCTCTCCTTGTCTGTCATGAATTGCTCCCACTGCGTCTCTGCGAATCGTAACGCGGCCTTTAAAGATTTGTCGGTTTGTGAGATTTAAATATTCCATTTCTATAATATAATATTAATAATATTCCTGTAATATAGGGTCTTCTAAATATAAAGTTTTACAGAGATACGTTGGAAGCATTTTGTTACACGAGAACTAAAACAGTAGTTGATCACTTGAGGTTACCCGGCACTCGTGTGTAGTTTATTTGTGCCGTAGCTCTGAGTCTCGAAGCCTGATAACAATATGTACCAGAATTACCCATCTCAACCCGGTGCTGCTCTTTTAGCTTGGAGATCTGCTCGTATCGCTCAGCCAACATCTTGCTGCGCGTCGTTTCTAAATGTCTTCTAGCTTCGTCCGCCGCGACAGCTGCCTGTTCTTCTACAACGCGGAGTTTCTCACCCCATTCTTCTGTCAAACGCTCTGTAGAAGAAAGGAAACGGATGAATCTGATTGGTAGTTGATATTGGCAGTTCTGAATTACCTTATTTGGTAAAGTGTTGAAAGCAGTTAAGATTGATGATGATTATTTTGAAATTTGAAATATCTATAATTTCGATTTTTGCTTTGGAGGATTTTGTTAGAACTTTTTTTGCAAGCAAGGTGACAAACGAGCCAATGGTCATCGAAGTGACATATTCAGATATTTTTATGCAAATTCCCGATTCGATTAAATTTTATGCCAAGACTAACAATATTATAGGTACTTATAAAATAAATATCTTAAAGTTTTACTTTTACCAAGGAGTTCCCAAGGAGGGTTGGAGTTTCCCAAGGAGAATTGGAGACAGGCAGGCGGCCGGCCGTAAAACTATAGCCAAAACCAGTAGCAGTATGGAAGAGTAGTACATACTGTGCCGACACTACGCAAGTGGGAAAAGGGCAGGGAGATGATGAGTTAAAGTTTTACTTTTAAAATAAAGTATCAGAGATAGAAAGCATTTTGAATTATAATGCAGACTTAAAATAAAAACACGCTTTAAGTTCTCGAACAGAGCTAGCTGTCTCGAACAGAGCTACCTTTCTCCTTCTCGAACTTATCGGTGAGCTGTTCGATGTTGTTGGCGTAGGCGATGTCGGCCTTATCGAGCAGATGGCGCAGCTGCAGCACGTCCCAGTCGGCGCGGCTGCGCGCCTCGCTCAGCGAGCGCTCGTACCACGACTCCTTCTCTGCTAGCTCCTTCTTCAGGTTCTCGAACTGCGGATATACAAGTTACAATTTTTAATAAAACAAGATTTTTAGTTTTTTAAAATTTACTTTTATTAATTAAAAAAAAAAAAAACAATAAACCCGACTGTTGGTGCAACACTCCGGGGAAGAGTACGAATTGAACTCAACCTCACTATTCAAATACCCTACTCTAATCGATAAATAAAATATTTGTACTCGATCATAATTACATTAGATGTTAGTGGCAATACGGGCGATGAGGCTTTTTGTGACTAAAGGGCCTTGAGGAGAATTTAATATTTTTGCCGAACTTGTCTGAGTACATCAAATATCTTAGCTTATATTTCTCGCATAATATATTATTAAATCGATTTAGTAGCTTTAGAGAAATAAATCGGTTTAAAGTTAATCTATTGCAAACAATATTTTTCATCTTTTTTAATTTGATTACATTTACATCTGTCAAAATGCGGCGCTAGTGTCGTATATTTAATCTACATGACGATCACAATTTATTTAACTTGGCAATTTCTTATAGATATTGCTTAAAAATGATGAACTTCTAAAAAGGTTTCTAATAAAATATAACAAACGTAATACTGACTTTAGCTGTGATATCTCGCAGTTTCCTATCCGCTTGATGCTCCGCTTCTTCTTTGAGTTGCAAGATGGCGGCGCGGCTTCTCTCCGCCGCCGCTCTCTCGTACGCAAGCCGCGCCGTCATAGAAGATGTGGTCGTTGCATGCTCCGCTTTTAGAGATTCTATCTCTTTTGAATGCTCCAATTTTAATGTTTGCACGGCCTATATTTAAACAATAATATTTGTTTTTGTTTATATACTATCTATATGGTAATAAAATTGATTAAAAGTAAATTTAGATGGAATAGTCTGGATATTGGGTCACCATAAAAAAAAACGTTTGGGTATGTCGTTGGTTTGGGTATTTTTAAAGGTTGAATGAAGAAATGCTAATTTATGTTGCAAAAGAATGCCAGTTTTGGGAACGTTCTAAACAAAATGACTCCGACCCGATTGAGAATGATTAAGGAAATTCGCTGTTAAAAGTATACATTAACCTTATGTGTAGAGATATAAGAGTGTAGAATGAAAATAGCGAGAGAAGTGGGCGAGGATCGAGCCAAATTAAAACCTATAGTTTCTGTCTACCCCTCTAGGTTACGGGTGTGACTGTTCACTTATTTGCACACTTAAAGAGGATATGAAACTAGCTATTTGGATTCAATAAATTAATTTGAGGTTCCATATTTAAATAGACCAATAAACCTTTTCACAAAATCGCCACAAACCTGCAAATGCAGTTCCGTCTTCGCCTTCCCGTTCCGTACTTCCTTCTCGAGCAATTCCTCCAGCCTGTGCACCTCAAGTTTGAGCTCGTCCTCCCGCGTCTCCAGCTCCTGCAGCCTGCTGCTGAGATTCTGCAGCGAGTGCTGCTGCTCCCCGACCAGGCCGCGGAGCTGCTGGAGCTCCGCTTTGTGGGAAGAGTTCCGGAGAGTCTCCACTGTTTGGGATAGCTGGGAGGGATACAAATATGTTATTGTTATTCAGGATAAAGAATGCGGATAAAATACACAAAGAATCTAACTAAAAGATAATTGAATAGGGAAGGTAAAAGATAATGGATGAGTTCCACAACTTTCAAGTTAAGGACATTAGAATTAATATCTTTGCTTTTTCTTGTAATGGTTATAATATTTTAAATACCAACAGGTTGCTTATTGTAAGCCACAGTCAAGGTCATAGTCATAAAAATCCACAATACCAAAATAACTACAGGTGTTTTGCCTTTATGAAATAAACTTTCTGATAAACTTAAGTCATATTGCTATGGTAATACTATTGGAAACATCTCACTTCACACGACGGTAATGAGAGGTAAAAAAAATAATCTCTCTTCAACCCCCTCTCTCACCTCTATCTTTTCTCTCTCCGCGTCTCTCGCCCTTTTCTCTAGCTCCCTCATCTTCCACTCGCAGTCGGCCAGTATGATCTCCGCGCGTGCCGCCGCCTGCGAGCGCGCAGCCTCATGCGCCGCACGCCATTTAGCGCTGCTCGCCTCCGCGGCTGATAGAGCCTGAATTAGAAGCAAGATTATTGTGTTGTGGTTCTTGTAGCAAGCTAGATGTGGCTCGAGATTTCATCTATCAAGAACTTCAATCAAAAAATGAAAATCATGCAATAGATGGCGCTTTTATTTATTAAGTAATCAAGAACAATAGATGGCGCTGTTGAAAGTTCGTAACATACCAACGATCATTTATTTTAAGTAAAATTTTAGTTAATAGGTTTCAGCTGAAACATGTGGTGTCTGTATAATCATAATATGCTTTACTTTTTCTATCGTTTTGTCGCAAAGCCTATTCTTCAAAAACTATCACATCAACTTGACACGATTTTGAGTTGTCTATCAGCTGTCATATTTCAGCTAATTTACACAAAACTTTAATAAATTACCTCAATCATCTACAAGAATCAATCCATCTATTAAAGAAAACCGTATGCAATGTCAGACACTACAATAAGGATTTTGTGTCTTGATATAGGTTATAAAGTATATCCGTTATATTAATGTAAAATCTCTTACCTCTTTGGCTTTCTGCACTTCTATCTCCTTCTCCTGTTGCAATCTATCCCTCTCTTTCTCCAGTTCAAGGAGCCGGGACTCCAGTTCCGCTCGACGCGTCAAAGCATCTTCCAGCTCTGATCTGAGTTGCCTCACCGATTCATCTGGAATTTGTCAATGTTACCTCCATAATTTATGTGTATCTATGAAACTGCACGTAGAGTTCATAAGCTAAAGTGGGAAAGATCACAGCGGACATATTACTCTTATATCAAAAGCCTAATAAGCAGAGGTTTAAGTGAATTGTGCATTATCTTACAATAGATGGCACTTTTATAAATAGTTCGAAATGATGAACAATAAATGGCGCTGTTACAACCTTCGCTGAAATACTAAATGTAATAAATAATTACGAGTTGTAATTAATGGATCTCACCATTCCTCCTCTGTAGTTGATCAGCAAGGTTTGCGGAGAGACTCCTCGCTGCCACTATCTCTTCTTCGAGCGCGCGACTCTTTTGTCTCACTAACTCCGTTTCTTTATAGGCGGCGCCCAATTCCGATTTCAGTTCTGGAAATCAGAAAAGATCGTACGAAAATTGGTGGAAAATAATTCAATCAAATTTGGTAACTGAACTAATTAAAAAAAAAACATTATAAATTGACTGGCCGTTTTTTTTAAATTAATATTTAAATACAACTTTGCATTGATTTCATAGGAGTAGTCAAGTTTTTTTTTTTACTAATACGAGTATAGGTAAATTTTTCATTAAAATTTCTAGTGTTTAAATTTTTATTTATGTCAAAACAAAGTACTTTATGCGAATTTTATCGCCCCAAAAAATCTTAATAATTTTCATAGATCCAGTAACTTTCGTAAAGGAAAAATATTAAAGAAACAAAGAAGGAAATACGTTGATTGCACATTTAAACTACAAATACGACTAATTTACAAATGTATCACTACTTGAAAATGTAGTAAATTTGTATGCATGATATATTTATTGCAGTGGCTACGGTCATCTGGGAGGAAGCCAAGTGGTTCTTTGTGTCTCATGCCGCAGCGTGTTTGTCACAAGATTGTATTTGATACATATTAAAATGTATCTTTGTACGTACGTTCACCTTTAAGAGTCCAATGACCAAAGAACAGTTCTTTCTGACAAGAGGCGGAACTTAACAAATGAACGAGTTATCTAATGATGTAGTTTTTTTTTACTATAAAATTCGAAATTTTACATATTAAATATGATTTAACACTTAGCCAAACAAAAAAGAGTTTGCAAATTAAATTTAAATTAACGGACTCAAAAAAAAAGGGAGAAAGTTCTCACAATTCGGTTTTTTTATGTTTGTTTCCGCACAACTTTGTCGTTGCCGAACCGATAAAAAAATAAAGGGAAGGAAAAAGACATTTGTAAGTGGGTCCTATTGAATTTTGAATTTCATTGGACCTTGAATACCGAATGTATACCGAAAATTGACATATTAGTGAGCAAGACAAGACCTGTTTGGGTTTAATGGATTTGTAGTGAGACGACTGTGGCTATAAATGACTGAATGACTTATAAATACAACGATGTATGCTTAAAGTGGGTTCTTTTTTTAATTTAAAAGATACTGTAATTTAGTTTAAAAGTGCTTACGTTACGTTCCGTCAAACAAATAAAAAACGACGAGGCAACAAATAAAAATTAAGATTATTGAGAATCTCCTCTTATTTTGAAGTCTCAAAAAAAAACAATAAACTCGACTGATACTTAGGGAAATAATTTGACACTAATGCCACCTCAATCTTCAAAATCGGTCAAGCCGTTTAGGCTACAGATGGTCACAACGCAACGGATATACCGCGAAATGCGTTTTTTATTGGGTCCGTTAATAAAGAGGTCTCGACTCACGTTCAATCTCCAGGTCCCTCGCTTCTATCTCCTTCCTGTATGAGACGATGAGGTCCCGCGCTCGCTCCGCCTCTTGGCATCTTGTCTCCGCGAGCTCAGTCAGCACGTCCACTTGCGATTTGTATTTGTTCTCTTGTGACACCAGTGTCTTCCTGGAATTAAGAAACAGTTGTCTATACTCGCTATATAGAAGAAATAATGATAGGGGAAACTGACGCGAAATCTCATTTTAACGTTTTATTACTGAAATACGAATATTTATTGTATTGCCACACATGTGTGAGTGGTTATTTAGTACGGGCTTATATTTCGACAACTCTTCGACTGCGCGCTGGACCGATTTTAAAGATTGAGGTGTCATTCGAATCTTTTTTTTTCTAGAGTCCTAGGGGTACAATCAGTAAGGCTTATTGAGTTTTTTTTTTTACTTAACTACAGGTTTAACAATTCCATCCAAGTTAAAATAGTTTAAAAATTTATATTACTTAGGTACACTGAGTCTGTACTAGAAGATGAAGTCAACATGTTATTTGCAAAACTCATAATCGAGTGTCAATCACTAGTATATTTAACAAATAACATAATTGGTTAAATATATTAACCGCAGTTCCTCTGGTGTCGCGGATGTCCATGGGCGTCGGTTCACTTAATGTTAGGTGACCCGCTGCTCGTTTGCCTCCCTTATTCTATAAAAAAAATACAGGCTAACTCAATAATTTTAACAATAATAATGCAAACAAAGAAGCTAACTATAAAAACTAATAATTTAGACAAATGGAAAAGTTAAATTAATAATAATAATACAGTCGAGTTCCTTGGCGGTATACCACTTTAAAAGGGACAATTGTTTGAACGTTTCGTACGGCCTGAGACGTTCGCAGAAACAATAACTAATAGGATGCCACTTTTAAATGTGTTAGGACGAAAAAAGGTCGGTCAATGTTGTAACAATAGAGTATTCCCAAATTTCTTCTGAATGGCAGAGATCGTAAAACTTCCCGAGCGGAAAACAAAGATAGCGGTGATAACAATAGTCAGGGGTACGGTGTAGGTATGCTACAGATTTTACTTTATTTTGTCAAAACATCGATAGCACCCTAATTGGTTATTTGTAAGAAGGAGACGGAGTTTAGTTTGTCGCAAGGAACAAGGCAATTTTTCTGTAAGTGGAATACCATCAAGGAGCTCGACTGTACACAGGCCTCCCCCATTGATCGCATCATTGGGGGGAACTGTGCCATAATCGCCACGCTCAGCAGGCGGACTGGCCATGTTCCACCTTACTCAGAACGTTCAATGCAAAATAAAATAAGATGGGACCCATTTGCGAATATGTAACAATTTTATTTTAAATATTTTCATAAAATACTAAGTTCAGAGGTAACAAATATAAAAAAATACATACAAGCGAATTAAGAATCTCCTTCTTTTTTGATCATCGCAAATAGATGTTTAATATGGAAGTAAATATTAGATACGCATTGTTAGTTAAGTTAAACAACTTAGCTCAAACATTTTTTTTTTATTGAAGAAGGGGCACACGAGCAACGAGTCGGCCAAAAGAGTGACAACCGCCGCCCATGAACATCCGCAACACCAGAAGAACCGCAGATGCGTTGCCGTCCTTTTAGGAAGGAGTACGCTCTTTTCTCGAAGGACCCTAAGTCGTATTGGTTTGAAAATACCGCCGAGGACAGATCATTCCACAACACAGCTGTACGAGGCAGACAATTTCGTGAAAACCGAGCCGTAGTGGAATGCCAACCATCAAGATGGTGTGGATTGTATTTGGCATTCTGACGAGTTGTGTGATGACGAACATGTTTTAATGCTGAATTAAGTGCTCATTTTTGATAGATATGCAAATAAATTATCACAGAACAGAGGTTTAAAGTACTGTACGAGTATACTGGATGTTCTTCTGCGTATCTTGCCTACGTCGTCATTGGTGTGGTGTATGAAAATAGTTTGATCTTTAGCTTTTATTACTATAAACTTTCTAGATTAACGACTGTTCTTGATAAATATCCAGTCAGTTTGGTATTCGTGTCGTAAGCACAGGTTATAAACCGCAGATCTTGCAGTTGGCTATACTATTTTTGTTACGAAATAAACAATTTAAATATATTTTCTTAATTTAAAATTGGGATTTAAAAAAATCGAATCTGGTTTTTTAAAAATTGAAATTCAGACTTTTACTGTTGATATGGAACAGCCATTATATGGTTTTTAAAAATTTAAGTGTGATGTGCGAAACTCGGAATTTGATTTGTAAATAAAATCCATCATTAAATAGCGATTATTTATGATGGTATTACTTTGATTAAAACAAAGGTATTGTGGTCTTTAATAGCGTGCAAAAGCTTTAATATAATTAATTATTTTTAGTAAAAATCTTTACGTTATTTGTTGCTGTAAGTGTTGACAAAATGGTAGTGTTGCATTCTGGTATTTCTAATGATTTTCTATCAACATCTTGATTCTAATATTTATGTAGATTTAAATATAATCATTATACTAGCTTAATTTTTTCGAAACATAGTTTTTTAAGATGCATTCTATTAAAATACATTAATACACTGGTACAGGTTACATTTTTCGTTCTCGTTTTACATTTTACAAAGTCAAAGCTATTCGCAGCATTCTGCCAATATAGTAAAATACATTGACTTCGTTACCATTCCTTTGTTTTGCATAAAAGTCACGCACAAAAATCAAAACATTGTTACATTGAATGAAAACAAACTGAAATCTCGCATCAAAGGATAAAAATAAATTATGATTCAAGACCTATTTAGTGCTTGTGTTTGTGCGTCAATCGGCAATATGGCGACCTTGTCACGTCAAAAAGCGCGCGCTTTCCGGATATAGAGTATTAAACTTTTTAATTAGCTTTACGACGATGGCGAAAATTAATGAAGCGTGTTTAGTAGATGACGTTAAACTTTTTAAATTAATTTTACAATATTTTAGCCAATAATCGGAAATAAAATCAATTTTTTAGACATCGATACTAGACATGATACTTTCTGATTGTCATAGATCATTTAAACTGCCGATAATCAAGATTCTATAAGCTGCGTTTATACTGGGACAATTGTTTAGTTCTATTAACTGCTAACTATAGGTCTTGTTGTGTTAAACTAATTTTCATGAGATTAATTGATGAATGAAATATTATTACTGTGAGTTTCGCTTTCATTGTTTAAAATTGTTGTTATTGCACCATAAAGTCACCATCAAATAGTTTTATCCATAGATTATTATATCTCCAGAAGCAGTGTTCCATACAAATTCGACGTTCAAAAATGATGTTCGACTTTCGTAGTGTCAGTGTATGTTTAGAGAATTTAGTGTATTACTTATTTATAGAATTTGTTTTTTTTTTTTGTACACTTATTGTTCTTTGCGGTGTGGTTTTTACACGATTTTACGGTAAAAACCGATAATACAAACTTACAAATAGCAAAACCCGGATAATGCCTGACTGCCGAATTACGCGGCATTTTACGAAGTCACCAATTGATAATTTTATGTGGCTTTATTCGAGATCCGGGACCCGCAATTCCGGATCTGGAAGTATGTGACATCTTTGTTTCCATTTGGGCGTTTGGGTGCGGTCCAACTTGCCCTGAATAGAATAACTATGAATGTGGGTGTTTTGGATTAAATGTAAATAAAGAAATAATTAATTGATAAAATAAAATGTTTCGTAAAAATAATCAAATTTCAATCCTATGTTCGAGTTAATAGTAGTAGATAATAATAGTAGTGTAAAATTACATAATTTCATTGAAATGAGATTAGAAATATAGTAAGCAATTAAATTAAAATTAATATAAGGTGACTTGACAAAAAGTTTTTTTTTTATTTATTTCAGAAACAAGCAGTCATTTTTCAATTGGGTTAACATTTGTCTTTCGTCGGAAGTGACAGTTGGTTGTTTTTCGCCGCCATATGCAAGACTGACGCACGAACGCGGGAAATGTTTTGTTTGCGTTCAGAAATGCAATAAATGAAAGTCGAACAGAACACAAAAAAGTTAATATAACATTATTAATTACTTTGCTCTCTAATAATCTTATAGTTGAATGCTTATATCTAAAGAACAGGCGTAGAAACATCAATATAACGAAATAAAATAGAGTTCATTACATTTTATCGACTATAAATAAATAAATAAATAAATAAATAAATAACCGGTTGGCGTTTATGTCCTAGAATATTATTATATTATTATGAAATTAAGTAAGATTTAAAGTTAAAAATTGAATTAAACATTACTTTACGTCCTTGTCTGAAAAAGCAAAAATAATCAAGACTACAAAAATAATCTTGCTTTTTTTAATTCGCAGGAATTCGCAACAAACTTCAATATCCGTATTTTTATAGGTCTCGTTCATTTAAATATTTCTATAGGTAAAACCGTCGTTGTTTTGTGATTATAGGCATAGTATAGATTATATGTTGTCTCAGATGACCGATGTCTTAGTAACGTTGTTTTGTGCAAACAACGGAACGCTAAGCGACAAGGAGGAATACTAGACGACAAGATGCGAATATAGCACGCGACTTGATATTTCGTCGCATTGCCACATTTGTGGTTCACCTAGAACAACGGATTAGTTGCTAAAGTTGATCATTTGTCAAGTTTGGTTTATAAAATTTCTTCATACTATTACAGTCGAACTTTATTATTATTATCCAGCCGTGTGTGTTTGAATTTCTTTTTTTTAGAAATAAACGAAAGCTAAAATTAGATTATTAGTACATAAAAGAAGGAAAATAAAGCCACAGATAACGTAATGTTGAACATTGAGGAACAGAAATTGCATATAAGTGACTGATAGTTCATAGTGAGTGATTTGCAAAGATACAAAATTTACTCACTCGTCATCCGTTGTTTCTTCACTCTCGATTCCCGCCTCTTTACTTCCAACTGTCTCTTCTTCTATCACGTTTACGATCTCTTCTTCACTCTCACTCTCGCTGACCTCACTCTCCGCGTATTCCTTTTCTGTCGTCTCATCAGTCTTCTCACTTATCTCTATAAAGCCACTGTCACTATTATCGCTCGAAATCCTTTTAAGTCCATCATCGAAACATTCCACTTTAATCTTTATAGATTCGTCGTTACTCACACTTATCACTGTCTTATTTTCTTCTTCCTGCGTCACAAGAACACCGCCTAAAAGTTCGTCGTTATCTGGTAAAACATCTTCAAGATATTCGTTCTCCTCTTCTTCGGAAGAAAGAGATTCGAATGAGGAATTTATTTCGTCGTCTGTCTGTTGTTCTCCGTCATCAAAGATTACGTGCTTTCTGAACGTAACACGTTTCTTCCCACAATCAGATCTGTCGTCATCGGAGCAACCTTCGTTGTCCGATTTCGGAATTTTCAGATTCGATTTCTTTTTATTCGTTGGCGAATCTAAGCTTTCCGTCTCCGCTTTATCTTCCCTTTCTTCGTTTTTATTCGTTTCATCTTCGTCTTGCAGCAACCTGTCCAGTTCATCTTTGAGATCACTTTTGTACGAATCGATGTCTTTATCAGCGACTGATTCGTAAGCCGGATCATCTGGTTTGCTATCTCCGTTGCCCATTTGTTTATTATCATTTATATCAATATCACAGTCTATGCTTCGCGCTATCTCGCGTAGCAATGCCTCAGCGTGGCGTTTCTCGTCCAATTCCGGTTCATTTGAGACGTACACAAGGGACACGTGCTGTTGTTTTGTTTCTGGCTTGCTCGCGTATTTTTGCAGGACGAGTGCTTTGACGAAATCGGCCGGATCGTTCGGCGAGCGCGGCTCGACTCGTATATTTTTGGAGGGCGTGGGCGTCGCTTGCGGACACGTTGTGTCGGAGTTCCTGCGCTGCATCGTCTCTTTCGGCGGGCTAACGCGGCACGAGTCAGCACGCGTTTTTCTTCTGTTCCTCCGCCTTTTGCCCGCCATTATCTGGAGTAGGGCGCTCACTCCTGTCTTCTGGGAGTAATCTGTCTCGGGGATTAGAAGGTTCACTACATCTTTTTGCAGCGTTGCCGACTTGTCGTTCGTTATATCATTGTCGAATGGGAGCGCGCGCGCGTCGACTGAGCCTCGTCTAGCCGCCTGCTCCGTCGGTCGTCTTCGGATACCTTCGGGCGTTTCCGGCGCGTTTTCAGCCTTACCCTTCTTTTTAAAAAAGCTGAACATTTTCCAGTCAATGGCGCGCGCTCATGTCCGCACGGTAAGATGCCACTCCTCGTACTGTTTTAAATATAGTCCCTGAAAGTTTGTTCGTTTTATTATTTACGATGGGAAATATACGTATATCTGAGATGCGATGTTTTGTTGGTTGTTTATACTTTTCGCAAGCTTTCGAATTATAAACAGTGCGCAAATTTATACGAAAACATATCATTGGTTTTTGACGTAGGAAACTTTGAATGCACATGTCTTCTAAGAATTTGATTCATCCAGTATTAATGTAGAATTTAATCGATACAATTTACGTAGTGCATGAAATTAGAATTGTTAGTAACACGTGTTTCGAGAGCTAATTTCAAAGAATTTTTTGCAATACAGAATCTAAATTGTGAATGCTAGAAGAGGTTTTTTAATATCCACACTTATGAGCGGGTATATATTTTTAGGTTAAGAATTTTATTAATGTCTAATATTATCCAATTCTGTGACGTGAGCTTTAGTGGGACTACAATTTTACAGCACAAACGCCAATATTTTCCGCCATAATGTCATCACCAACAATTATCATCATAGTTTAGTCAATTAGCACAAAACTTTAATAAATTATACACCTAAGTCTACCTCGTAAATCATTCCGTCTAACAGAGAAAACTATATGAAAATCATTAGTTTTTGAGTTTGTCTCGTTCAGATAGACGCGGCAATAGTGACTTTTTATATACGTAAGTGATACTGTAGATTATATGTATTTTTTTTTATAAAAGATGGCAAATAACCACGTGGTTACACTAAGTGATCGCTACCCATAGACATCGGCAACAAGCATTTACGAGTTGCAGATAGGTTGTCTACCTTTAATAGACGGATCAGGGGACAGAAAAAAAATTGACATTTACTTCTCCTATCCATCCCCTTCCCCGTCAAATCCTCTTATTTCCCACCTTTTCCTATTAAGGAAGGGGCTAAAATTAGACCTCCGGCGCCTCAGTCCTCAGACGAAACCCAAAATACTTCTACTTGCCCCGTGTCTTCTGTGCGGTCGAGGTGTTTCACCGGTCGAGCGGGTCATTCGGGCAACAGATATTGTTGTCGCGGATTCTACCACTGTTATATATATATATATATATA
>DWLR01001647.1:0-17502 GCA_018246295.1 Papilio alexanor hazarajatica
CGCGGCTGTGCGAGGCAGGAAGTTCCGCGAAAACCGCACGGTTGTGGAATGCCAACCATCAAGGTGGTGCAGATGGTAGCTAGAGCTCTGTCGTGTTGTGTAATATAAACTATATTTGACGATTTTTAACTGACTGCAAAAACAAGGAGGAGATCCTAGATTCGATTTTATTTTATTTATGTTTGTCATCTCAGAACGCCTTAATTTAGAGATTGAACCGATTTATTTATTTATTTTTATTGGAAAGAAGACATTTGCAAGTGAATTAGTGAAGTTTGCATTTGATTTTAAATGTCATTGAACTTTGGGTTCCGGAGATAGACAGAAATTGATATATATTAGCAGACCTAAGACAAGCCCTGTTTAATAGAGTATATATGTATATATTACAATATATATGTATATGTTATAACATATTATGTAAATTTGATGTCGGTTTTGTTTTTGGTAAAAAAGTTAAAAAATTATTACGTTAAATGTTATGTCAAAATGTATTATAGTGTCAAGTTAATAATAACGTAATTTTACATGACTGCACATAAAATCAGTGTAGCTTAGTGGTTAAGTAAATCACCTACGCAATCATGCTTGTATCAATTACGTTTAGGTACTTTTTGGATAAACAACTTACGAAAATTTTCTTAACTTTTTTTTATTTAGGAAATCAAAATAAAAGAAATTTTAATCCGAATCTTTCAGTAGATAGATCAGTAGCTAGACCGTTATACTTGACAAAGATTTATATTGGCTATAATAGGGTTTTTATAAATTGAAAAGCTACGAAATATATATAACTTTCTATCGGCAAAAATGTCACATTTTCGTACCGAGTACATAATTATCGAATATTAATTGTCGATATTTATTGCGGCGCGATAAACTTTCTTGAATATTGCCTTTCTATGTGGGCGCTCGAAGTTGGATTGTGTCAATGTGTGTGTATCTCGTCGAGGTATACGAGGATAGTTGTGCACACGGCGATTTGTAGTGTGAGTGTATCTGTGTGCGTTTATAGTGCGGCCAAGGCTCGAATTACGGTTTTAAAATGTATTTTTCTCTCGATATCGAGCGTCGGGCGAATGATTAATTGCGTCGGTATCAAGAGGGCCGTCGCTTTGAGATGTTCAACGTTCGTACGGAATCGAGTTAGAAATTAGTTTTGTGTTATTTTTTAATTGAGTATGAAATGGGGAGTCGATGGAGGGCCTAATTTAATCCAATCCTCTTCTCTTGTACCGTTATGCTCACATCGTGGCCGTTCAATTTGTTTTATTAATGTACATTCAATAGAAGGTTATGAACTGTAAATATCTGTGGAATATCTTAATTGAAGATTTATTTTTGTTCTATAGGATACTTAAGTATTTTTACCTAAAAGAAGAAGGTAAAAAAAAATGTTTTCTGTATTTTACTACCAGTATGATCCCATTCATGCTTCTATGAAAGTAAAGCTATTGATAGCAGAGTCCAGCGAAAATAGCACAGAGTTCATGAACGTATTTTTAGGACCAACTGGAATCTCCAAAACTACACACCGACTTAAGCACAGTGTCTATCGATTAAATATAAAATACTATCCTTAAAGTATAGTATAAGCCTCGGACGTCCTAAAAATGAAATCTTTTATAGCAAAAGAATCAAAATAATGATGTTAATTAAATACACTAAGAGTAATAAATAACTCTGTTGAAAGTAATACAACTGTAAAATTTTTTACAATGCAAATAATACAAAAACTTTATAGACGCAACTACCACTATAAATGCAAAAGTCATTAAAAGACCTTACGTTCCCAGACACCGAAGGTGATTATAAAGTTGGTAGCAGCACAGATAAGATAGACACAAACAGAAAAAAAGGTTGAACACCTCTGGCCCGCAGGTGCAGACAACTACAAAGAGCAGTACGAAAAGCATCAACCGTTAAGATTTGTACGGCAATCATAAAATCGCATACATTAGCATACGACGCGCGGTAAAAACTTAGTCTGCATCTATAAGCCGGAATCGACAACCTTTTACCAATTGGATCGAATAAATCGCCGTTATTTTATGAATAAATCATCCATGAAATAATTAAGTTTTTAGTGCAAACTACTGTTGATTTACCGACTAAAATGGATATGGGCTGATCTTAAATATATTCAGCATTAAAATTCATGTGAAAAATGAGTTTCATTTAGGTAAATTTTTACCTGTAAATTACTTTGTAACATAGATAATTGAACCAAAAAAAGGACATTCAGTAGTCAGGTAGTTTACTATTTTTCTTTTGACATTGTATGTTTTAAGTTTTAGATTTGGTCCAAAAGTTTATTTTTAATAACTCGAGTTCAAAAAGCTCGCATCAGTTATTTACAACTATGCGAATTATAGTAAAAATAAAAGTTCAATGTAAGACAATTAGACAAAGAAATAAAGGACCGTAATATCCGTCTGTGGTACTAAAAAAGCTCTGGACGGCTGAATCCTCGAATTAAACAATTACGTTTACAGCTAGACGAGCGGTATGCATGCGCGTTTTCTTTTAATAACGTAAATGTAAAAAATATCAGCTAAGCCGTATTAGGATCGTGTTATTCTTATCTTGACATATTGACGATATGTATTATCTATTATTATATATTATATTGATATATATTATCTTGACGTATTTGTTAATGGATACGTTGAAAAATTGCTTAAAAACTACCATGACATTTTACTGTTAATAATAGACAAATGTAAGAATTGTTTTTATGAGTTATGTGTGTTTATGGTATGTGAAATTTCCTTCTATCAAAATGTCGGAGATAAGGAAAGAGTATTTACTAAAATTTAAGAAAAGAGTAAAAACTCTTTCCTCATTTTTATAGTGTTTGTACTTTTTCTGTATTGTTTTATACAAATGTTGTCTTGTTTCTTTTATTAGAACTGTTAAATCGTGAAGCAAAAATATTGGAATGTTTCATTGATTTGCAACAGCCAAAATATATATATGCTATTCATATTTGATCCGCCGTCTATAAACTGAAAGATTTTTTTTTTATAAATAAGTACTGTGAGGAGAATAGTTTTTTTTTGTTTGCTTGTTTGTAATGGATAAACTCTAAAATTGCTGAAATGATTTTGATATCATAAGAAAGGCATATTAACTAGAAGAAACATAGATTAGGTGTATTTCGTACTAGCCACTCTACCCGGCTTCGTTTGGATGTAGATAAATAAAATATAGCGTAGGTTACTTGTTGATATAAGAGCTTTTTATTTGTGAAGCAATTTATAAATTCGGTTCAGTATTTTATGGGTTTATCCGAAACAACAAACAATTAATTGTTTCCTTTTAGTAATATTAATATATATTATTCATCGTATTAACCTTTAAAAATAAAATTCAACCGCATAGATACCGAAATCTGTTATCCATATCTAAATAGCTATATGCTGTTATAACAACATTTTTTTTTAATAAAGTTATTAACATAAACAGTCTTTCGGCCAGGAGGAACATTATCTTCGCTAGAATTCTCAAATGCCTTAGCGAACTGCATCACACTAAGCATACCATGAAGCGTGGTGGAACTGAAGCGAGACCCTCGCCAGTTAATATTGTAATTAATGTGATAGCGTTGAACTCCCATGGTGTGGTGTAATAAAAAAATAATTACATGTCAGATTCGCTACCAAGTAAATCGGACAGCGCGCGGGGTTGCCAACTTTCGGTTAGAGTTTATCGAGACATTTGTTGTCAAAAAAAACAAAAATACAAAAAACGATACTCGTTTTTGACAATTTTTGTTTTCAAAAGAATTTTGAACAATTGTTCATTGTTTGTATTTTTTGTGTCTGTGAAGTTTATTAGTATATGATACAAAAAATATAGCAAATGTTCAGGATAATGTATGTAGCTTTCTTAGATGAAAAAAAAAAAATTAAATCGATTTAGTAGTTTCAAAATGCATCCTTCCTAACATCTACCTATCCATAATAAACATGAATAATTTTACCTTGTTTACTATTGCAAAATAAGCTTAATCGCTTGTGCTAGGATATGGGAAGAGAAAATAGGCGAATTTTAATAAGAATTTTAATTGAAAGTAAACACATATAACATGTAGTTAGCGATAACGGTTTAAAAGATGATCGATTCATCATCTTTATACCGTTATCATAAGAAAAATAAAGAATAATCTGGAAGAAAATAAATTAGTTTATGAGTTCGCAGTGTAAACGACATTAAGCACATTAACTTTTTCCCTATTTGTTATTATAACGTGTTATTTATTTTATTAATATAAAACTTAATTAGAATAATTGAGAATGAAGTAACCAAAGCATTATTTAAAAGAAGACACATCTTTATGTCTAAGTTATTCTAATAGAATGAGCGTTAGTATACTGTCTTTAACGTAGTTGTCATTCTGTTAATAAGTAAACTTAACTATCACTTTGGATACAGTGAAACCTTATTCAGAGGTTACTATACAAACATTGACATACGACTGACCGTTTGGCGCAGTGGTAAGATGCTTGCCTTTCACGACGCAGGTCGTGGGTTCGATTCCCACACATGACACACTTTTGTGTACATAAACATGACTGTTTGTCTTGAGTCTGGTTGTAAAGACTACCGGAGGACGGGCAGCAGCGTCCTTTTGTTATTACGGAAGAACATACTGTGATCGCCAACTCGCCTGCCAAGCGTGGCGATTATGGCACATTTCCCCCGCAATGATGCGATTAATGGGGGAGGACTATGTCCAGCAGTGGACGATCAAAGGCCGAGGTGGTGGATTTCGATTTCGGATCAATATTCCGTTGTACAATATTAAAACTCAAATATATAGATTTCCAATAATAGTTCTCATATAACCTCAAAACGCTTCCAACCATATGCATCATTTATTTTCACTGGCAAAGCGAAATATTTTCTGACGATGCAGTTTTTAGCAACTAAACAATATACGCAAAATAGGAAAGTTAACAAAACAAAAATTTATTTTTAAAATCCACGCTCCATAAGCATTGTTAAGTTGAAAATTAAAAAAGTTTCAAAAGAAAGAAGTAATCAACATTTTCAGCGCTGGTTCATATGAGGCTAAAACTAACCCGTATGTTATTTGCGGAGGAAATTCAGATGGAGAATAGAAAGTTAAAATATGAACTTAAAATGAAAAGTCTTGAATATTTTTTTTTTATTTTCACCTGCGCATTATAATTTACGGCTGTAGCAGGGAAGCGGCCTAGGTATCAAACCAAGGAGAAATATGACTATATTCCGATTTGCCTGGCATAATATTTTTTAAAGCGTATAACCGTTCTCTAAAGTGTAAATCTTACAGTTCCTGGGGTAAGGAAATGTTCAATTTTATTCCCAAGGGTAATGAAAAGTTACAAATTTATGAGGTACAAACATGCGTCTATAGCAATTGCGTTGTGAGACATCTCTGAAAATAATGAAAAAAAAAAAAACTAGTTTTGATAAAGTGTGAATTTTAGCGATACTCAATGTACTAAGTCAAAAGAAAGTTAGACACATTGTTACTATCAACTTGTGGACAAAGAGAAAATTCCGAAAATGAAATAAACTTTTGTATTCATAAACAAATCTACTTAACAGACAGTTTTCGATTTTAATTTATCGGTGATATGAATAAAGTACTATATCCAGAACTATTTAGATTCAAATAAACCATTTTCATTTCCAAATGATTGTCAATTGTTAATCTTAAAACAATAGGAACACGCATCTCTCTCTAAAGTGCTATTTATTACAACCGTCTCCGTCGCACACTGAAACCAACGGAATAAAACGCTTTAAAATCTATTAGATCATTAACACAAAAAAGGTAATTTTTAACAAAATGGCGTGACAAACCAATGATAACAAACAAAGGACAGTGCGGCCGCGTGTCCTGACTACTGATTGGTTAAAACTGCGATTAGACGGTCTATTTGAAGGTCGTCGTGAGTCAGGCGCGTTTGTGTGTGCCTGCGCTTATGTTAGCTCGATTCACGAGATGAAGCGACCGCGAATTGTGCATACGATGCAAAAGCGAATACTGAGTTATATCTACCGAGCTGTTTAACACAAAAACGCCGCTAATCGCAGTTGAATACGCTGATTTGTCACGTATGTGACTATGCCGGAAATAAATGTGAAAGTTACATTTAGTAAAATTCATACGAAACTCATTTTTACGTCTTGTGACAGCCCAGTAACTTAAACTACTTAATAGAACTTTATATAGAACATAAGTGGATGAGGCATACAATTTTAATTCTCAGGGGACTTAGGTGTAATAAACACGTATGCATTACAAACTTGTGGATTTATAAAAGTGGGAGAAAGAAGAGATCCATAAAAAGTGGTAATGACTTTTTCCTGGTAATCTCTCTGTTAAGCGTGTGAATGCTTTTATTTACCTGTATGAAAACATTATTGTAAAATGCATAATTTAAAGTGTATCTATATAGTAGATTGTTTATATTTAAATGTAATAGGAATAATGTTCTTATAGCCTTCACCCGGTGTAACTGCTGTCCGCTTATCACTTGTGCGCCACTTAAGTGATTCAACACGGAAACGCACGGTGTCCTTGTTTGGAACATCGCGAATGTGCGCATAGAATTGTCGACATTATTCGCCGCTAATTATCATGATTAAATGTCCTTCTCGGGACCGGTTCTAGGAGTTTTTTAATCTAAATTTATGGCAGGACGCCATTCTGCGCGCTTAGGAAATTATGAGGAGCCATAACCTTGGTTACTTACGTAATCTAATTGTTTTTCGACCCTTAAGTCATGTTTATAGTCTGTTATATTAAAATGTGTTTGTTGCATTTGTTAAATTAATTTAATCGTAAATAACAGTTATAAAATTTACACATATAAATATTTTTTTTAGGAGATGACTTAATTATGGTTTCTTTTTGGGATCAGTTTTGCAGATAAAGGCCACAATTGCAGTATCATAAAATGTTACGCTACTAATAAAAAAAATTAGAAGATGGACAGTGTGCTTTTGCATCATCATGAAGGCTTACAATCAGTTTTAAAAAGTCGTGAATGTGCGGTTTGGACACGGCTTCGATGGACTGTGTTAAGCTTTAATTTTTAAGTTAGTGTATAATATACCTAAATAAAAGGTTGAGGGAGAAAATGAATGAACACAAATGAACTACTAATGTATGCTATCATTAAAAACAACAACAATGATATTTTCTACAGACCAGAAACGAACAGTAAGAGATTTTTTTTGTAGGAAGGAAGCAAAAAGGCATTTTCTCCGATTATGACTTAAGTGACCAGCGATCCAACCAATTTCTATGGTTTGTGAAGACGTAGTAAGTACAACAAAATTACATCTTAAACCACTATCACATTTGTTATTTCTATTAAACGCAATTTTAAAAAGATGACACATATTTTCAAACGAATCGACTCTTGGCCAGTAACAAGGTGGTTATTTGCGAATAAGCTTACGTGAGTTATCACCGAGTACACAACAGCAAGGACGGGTCGGCTTGTGAATCAAATCAGAGCACGATTCCAAAGAACAGACATTCTCGGCTAAAAGGCAACCGCCTTGATTGGTATTAAGTGAACAGAACTGGGTCAGGTGGTAGAGACACGTAATATTTGGTTTAACGGCACAAAATGTCTCATCATCCCACTTTTATACGTAGTTTAATATAGCCATCATTCGCCTGCCCTGTTCCTTTTTTAAGTAGGGTCGCCAATACATCCTTCCTTCTCTCACACCTTCCTAACAATCGTCATTGCAGTAGTTACGGCTTTGTTAATCTATCCACCCATCCTTTCTTTGATCTACTTCTACCGATATATCCTTCAATATTCATGTCTAAGTCTCCTTGTTACATTTCACTCCCTCCTAATAACATGCCCATACCATGCTAATGTTATTTAACATAGCATAGTGCTAATTACCAAGTTCTGGGAAATATCTTTGGGTTAAGTATTTATCATTAACCAATTAATTTACTCAAAATACCCTGAATATATTGATTAAGAAAATCAGGTTGAGTCTTAGAAGAAAGTCTATCGATCAATTTCCAAGTTTTACTATTGTCAGAATACCACATATTAGTTTAGAAACATTAACTACAACGTATTAAGAAAAAAATATAATTAATGACATGTTTAGATATTGGTCTGGCACAAAATTAAAATAAAGTAAAATCGCTACAGTCCCTAACTTAAAGACAAGGGTAATTTCTAATATGGTAGGCTCGAGACATCTCTCGCTCCTTCTAAAATACATCCACGCATATGGTAATAGGTTATGGGTATCTTTAATATTGTGCTTCTTAATATAGTCAGTTACATACTAGTCAATAAAGTTGATTTAATCGACCATTACGTCTCCAACAAAATTTGCCACTTCATTCAAAATATCATTTTTTTTTCACCATCAATATTGAACTAACAGAAGCTCTTATTTCTCAATTCTTCTTGCCAGTTACATGTTCAAAATACTTTATTTACCTGTGTTATATACAAATTTCAAGAAAAAAAAAATATGATGATCCATTTATAGTAAAAGGCGGTCAGAGGTGTGGCCAAACAGGATTGATGATACCCGATACGGTTGTAAAATCTCAGGAGACAATGCGTGGCCGGATGCGACGCGGCGACCGACCTCTCCGATCTCGGTCACCACAATCGGAAAAATTACGACTAAAACACGACGGATTGCGGGAGATATGTAAAGGTGACGAATTACAAATATAACACGACTGATTGTAAGAGTAATGTGATATTAAGATATATTTTAAAAAGCGTACGCAATAGAGGAATTGCAATGTCCAACAAAGCCTAATTTCCTAATTTCAACACCTTTTTCCTTAAAAGTCTATTAAACTATTATAATAGGTATAGTTGTACAGTTAAATAAGTAGATATATATTGTTTTGATCTATGAAGTTTTGTTGATAAATTTATTATAGAATGTGGCTAAAATATCAACAGAAAAACATACTGTGTTTTATTCTCAGATAAATATCTTAATTGACGTAGCAAATAAAATATAATATAAATATAACATAAAGTAGAAGGAAACGGAAATAACTTTAGAAGCGATCAATAAAAAAATTGTTTCGAAACGTTGAAATGTAAAATATTACAACATAATAAACAACGTCACAAATTAATATGTAAATATTTTGAAGTTAGGTGCGATATCATCATCATCAGCCTACATCAGTCCACTGGTAGACATATAGGCCTTCTCCAATGCCTCCCACAGTACGCGGTCCTCGGCGCATCGCATCCAGTGATATATTTGGTGCGATGTGTTCCAGTTTCAATAATAATTTACGAAATATTAACATTTGTGTTAATTTAAAATAAACTACAGTAATACTTTGATTTACGCTATACCGATTTACGTGAATCCAGAGTTACGCGATTTCAAATCTCGTCGATTCGTCTTTTGTTTGAGGCAACACAACACTCGATTATCTATTTTATATAACCTTATTACCCCGCACTTTTAAGTATACATGTTACGAATTGTCCGAGTTGTGTTCTGGCTGTGTTACGTATTACGAGAATTAAACTTACGCGGTTGTCGCTCAGCCAAATTAAAAAAAAAACAACATATTTTACTAAAATGTGTGCCATTTTAAAATATGTTGCAGTATCTTGAAAACGAATAAAACAAAAATTTCAATTGAACTATGAATAAAACTTAGAACTAGCAGTTTGCCTAAAAACAGAATTAACTGCTGTGTTTTTTTACAATTCATAGAGTTATTTAATTTAATGTTGTATAAAAAAATGTTAACTTGTACATTTTTTATAACTGTAGCTTATATCCATGAGACTTATGTATATATGATGAAAGCCACGTAGTATAAACCAATGGCCATAGAAGAGAATCAGTTCGTTTGTTCCGAGAGATGCTTTAGTCAGCCTTATGCCCATCGAACTTCAATAAAAAGTTTTTATTTAAACACCGTGAAGGTAAACAGAGAAAAAAACTTAATTAAAACCCTGCGTATAAACGGTTACGCACCCCTGGAATTCGATGGCTCACATTTGAATAAGGAATTAGAATAAGATAGCAAAAAAAATGAGCATTAGAAAGAGCGCAGTAATCGGTGCAAGGGAGACGCACAATATTACCAGCTCTCGATTGGCTGACCGCTTTTTATGCCTTAGTTCCCCTAATCTTCATTCCGTTCGACATCTGCCGTGTGTATGTTCATTCAAAATTGTATTTTAATCCGATGAAGATAGAATCTAATTTCCTGGGCATGCAGCTTGTCTTCTATAATTTTTCTCGTCTAATCTTCAGGTCGATGCACGCAAGTTGTTATTTTCAATTTTTAATACATCTCCCAACGAAGCTTACTTTTTAAGGTCAGTTGTTTATTGGAAAAAGGGTTTAAATTATACTTCGTTTTTCTTTGCCATTTGACTATTGGTAGGCAAATGGACGGAAAATAATTATGAGTTCAAGATTTTTTTTTAAATTCACGTTGAGGTATTTAATGAGCGCAAACAGACAGAAGCCGTACTAAATAAAATAACGTTATAAATACTTCATAACGGTATGAGAACAAATTAAGATATAGTTAAAACTTTTTTTATAATTCACGATAAAACAATAAGTGGCTAAGAAAATTATTAATTTTAACAGTGGAATAGATGAATCTATGTGGTGATTTTCGGTAAAAATATCTATCTGCATAGATATCTAATGATCACGATGAATCTTTCTGCTCTTTTCTCTTTTTACTCTAACCGTTTAATTAGTAAATGTCTAAATTTGTACCATCCCAGACACATCCAGATGGCCCAACAACTTTGTAAAGATGACTGGAAGTGGCTTAATAAGGAAAGTAAGTCCAAACACTGGAAAGGCCTAGGTCCAGCAGTGGATTAATACATTAATAATGATTGATATGTCGTAATATGTAAAATGATCGTTATATTACAATAGCAGCTTTTATAGACCATTAATACCGGTAATAGTTTGGAATAATGACGTCCGTTCGCACGACGAATGATAATACTCCATGTGTTCGCCGAACTGCACTACGCATAGCCATGTCTGTTATGCACACCGCGAAGTATAACGCTGTGACCTTTGTAAGGGGTGGACAGATTAATTATATGTCTATTTTTATCCGTCTTAACTACTCTACTTTAGTACTTATCCCTCTCTTGAAGTTACAAAGGACTTGGTAACACCAAAGGAATGGTTTGAAGCATGCTATTTAAATATTTTAGGATATAAATAAGTATATTTATGTATGTGTCGGATGAAAATATTATCCATAAACAGTCATATATTATCCTCAAATCAAAAAGAAAAAATATTAGGTGGTTGTTGGCGAAATTAAAAAAAAAACATATTAACTTTGCGCAGAAATGCGAGCATTACGTAAACAATAAAATAAAATAAATTCCAGTAAAATGACTCACAGTAAAAGTGTTAGAGCTCTATGTAAGTAAGTATGAAAAGCACAATTTGAAACGTGCATTAAACTATGTTTTTCTTTAGAAAATTTAAATTGTATACTAAATACAAACACCCTTAAAATCCCTTGTATTTTTAGAACCCTATGCCAGAAAAATAATGGTACAGTAAATTAGTATAGGTACAACAAATACACCAAAAAAAATCAAACGAAAAAATGTTTGCGATTCCTGATGCAATGACCGTTATATTAAACCTTTAACAATAAGCGATATCAATATTACAAACACGTGAGGAAATTGCAAAAAAAATACATAATTCCACGTATACTTAAGAATCGAATCTACAATGTTCGATGCAGTAAATCAATATGAGAAAAACCATATTTTTCCATTGTATAGAAAGAGAAGCTCGCTTTTCTCACGGTATCCGCTCCGCTATCCGCTCAGCTCGTGCGTGACGATGCAGCTTTCCGATAGTTCGTTCGCAAGAAACACGTTTTTGCTATCGCTTTCAATCATGCCTGAGCGATTGATAAGACGATTGTTCGAAGGAAAATAATTTTTGAGGGTGCATTTTGATCGAGTATATTCGAATAAAAACCGACCAAGCATCACACGTAATACATACCAATAATAAACTTCTGTAACATGCTTAGTACGGAATGAAACACATTGGGAGAATTTATCACTAATAGTTACTTTAATGTTCATAAGTTAACAAGTTTACGCATCATAAACAATTAGCATTTACATTATAATTGATTACAACACTTCATTAGGAGGTGTGTTAAGATAATATTTGTGAGGTGTATTTATTAATTCATCTACCTCGTTTAAATTGTACTAACAGAAGTTTCGACAAACCGCTATTCTCCTCTTTATATAGGTACAGACAGGTTTAGGTTGAACCTCGTCGAACAATCAGTCACAGTTTATCGTGTTTATAGCAAATGATTTGAACAAATAAACTGCGACAGTATTTCTGTCTATAACATGGTACATTCATGTGAAGATTGATTAAGCTAATGCTGAACAAATGCTTACCATCCCTTGACTACATTACTGTTTAACAAAAGTTAGTAGCTTAGACTCATAATAATCTAGAATAGAATTTCTATAAGTACAGTAATTCTAATCGGACTTAGCTATTAAAACATAATAATTTAAACCGTTGTTTAACAATAACGTTGTTGCACGTGTGTACGATTAGATGAGAACTATCGGTTATTTCGTCACTCCATTTTAATCAAAGTTTATAAAAAAGTTAATACAATAAAGTGCGTGGATGACTGGGCAGCAGGTGCACAAAATTGCGCAATACTCAACGGCGGTCAAACTATTTTAATATAAGCATAGATCGCACAATAAGAAACTTATGTAACGCCCCGGGCATCGATACCGGACAACTATTCCGATTGGAATTGTTCCGGTATTTAATGCGATGCATCAAACTTTCGTAGTCGGGGAGAGGAGCAGGAGGGGTGGGGGTGTTGAGGTGAAAAATGTTAAGTAACAGATATTAAGTCTTTAATGTTGCTTATGCTGTTTGGTATCGAAGTTCGAACGTAACGGTTTTGCCAACATTTCCATATAATCGTATTTAAATAGAAATTTGTAAAATAAATATTACACTTTGGTCTTCGAGTATTTGATTAACCGCAGTAATTCTAAATACACAGGAAAAATCTCAATTCTTGTTAAATGAGGCTTTATATTCATTCGCCATTAATAAAGAGAGACAGAAGGAAAGCGACGAAAACTTTTTAATTTTTAGCGATTTACCTACTATAAAAACGAAAGAGTACATTATTTCAAAAATGTAGGCTTGATAGTAGAGTGACGAAAATGATATTAATGGATATTTTAAATAAATGACGACTCAGTAACCAGAGATTACAGATTTGGTACATTCACACACGGACTCTCGCGTCTTCTACAATCACACACCAACGAATACATGCTCGACGGCTAGGGGTTCCCTTAAAATTAACCCTTTTAATGTATTCGGAAATATAATTTAAATTAGTAACCGGAGTCAGATGTTTTTCATATTCTTGGCAAGAAAATCAGATTTAAAATTACTATATAAGCGACACAATTAACTCAAGAAAAAATAGGAACAAGTGAAGTTAAAAGAAACTCATAATTTAATAGTTGAACGCGACTACAACTTGTAATTTCACAAAGTTGGCATCACTGCCTAATGACAGTTAGAAGCGCGCGCAAATTCCAACATGGCCGCCGCAATAACGAATGATGATGCGTCTCGAATCACACAAATAAACTTCTGAGTCGATGAGAACTTGCGAAATGCGAGAAATTTCTATTTCCAACTCATTATCTCTCGTGTGGTGAATTGTAATCTATCACTTTTGGAAATCTTTCACTTAAACAAAAACTTAACTAGTGACTGTATTGTTGAGCCTTGGGTATTAGTTTGTTGTTGCTTTAATTTACTTTAATTACTTGAATTCCAAGTACATAATAAGGATCCATAATATTTTATTTAACAAAAACAAAACGACTTCAAATTTGTGTAGTATTGAAGTGAATTATAGCCACAGTACGTCTAATTACAAATCCATTAAATGCAAACAGGGCTTGTCTTAAGTCTACGAATATGATAGTTAAACCCTAATTCAAGTTCAATGACATTTAAAATTAAATAGGACCAACTTGCGAATGTCCCCTTTTCAATAATTCTTTTGATATCTGTTCATAAATTACTAAATTTTTCCTCCTTTTTTAAGTCGTTTCAAAACTTTGAGTAATAAATGTCAAAAAAGTTAACTTTATTTCGTTTTATTATTTTGGTAAAATTTGTGTATGGTATAAATTTGGATAAACTATTGAACATATATTTCTATTACGAGAAGCATTATTCTCAAGCACGTTAATCCGTGGTCACTGGGTAATAATTAAAGCTCTATCGGTTAAAATTGTTTCATCAATGAATATTTCTTTAATAAATAAATCAAAATCAAAAAAAATCAATCAATCAACTAAATGTTTGATTTGTACATTAAATAAACTCGACATTCCGATTTAATCCTGAATATTTTTTATTTTTATTTTATAAAGGGATAAAGTAACAGCGGCTATGAAGTATTTTTATAACACAAACTAGTGCTCGACCAAGATACCACATGTTAAATGGTAATATGGTACACACTAGTTTAGTAACAGCCTATTCACTCTTTTCTTGAAGGGTCCCATCGTCGACGAAAATCAAATACAACCAACGATTTCGCAAACTAATAACAGGTCAGAGATTAAAGGTGGAGAGAATACACTTTCTAGCTAAATAGAGACAGATAGAAATTATATACACGATACCAGTTGCCGATGTATGAAGCGGTTAGTTTATAACTTCTGTATTTATCTGCGGGGCTTCGAATTACCTTGTGATTTAAAAGTTTCGTTATTTTTTTTAAATCGAGGTATTTTGTGAATTTTTATTTTAGATGTTTAATGTAAATTAATCTAATTAATTATTTGTTGCGGACTTATATTTGGGTGATGGTAAGTACACTTAAAAAAGTAATCAAGCTTTTACAGTTTTGTGTTTCCATTTACAAAACTTACATTACATACGAGTTGGTAAACATTATTAGATATAACTAAGATAGGCAACTATTAGAAGAATAGTACATTATTTGAAGATTTATATCTTCTATATAAATAAGAAACAATGTTTGTATGTTTGTCGTCTATGCGCTCTTAAACTTTTGATCAGATTTTGATGAAACTGGTGGGGTGATCTTAGGACGCTCGCGAGGGTTTGCAAAATGGAATAATATTTTTCGTTCTTAATAAAACTTCTGACAGCATACTATCATAATATTGTGACATTGATTTTTTTTAATTTACGTAGCTTTACAACGCATGCCGGGTTCAGCTAGTATGTAGTAAAAGAAATATGCAGTGTGTGATTTATTAAAAAAAAATAAATGAACGCAGCTGCATTAATATGAGACTATGATACGAAACAACTAAATATAGACACGAAAACTAGATAAATACGTGTATATATATAAATATGTATATATGTTTTAACATGCGCGGAATTGTATGTCAGGGTCGGCGCGGGCGGCGTGCGCGAAACGCGACACCCAATCGTATATAACTACACACTCAGCTGATGCTAGTGACGTATACTATATTATGTATATTTACATATATATTTGAACATGCATTTTGCATATTCTCTCTCAATTGTTTACTAGACATACATACGTTATTGCTTATATTTAAAATATTTTCATGTAGACCTCCAAGACGACGACGATATAATAAAAAAATTACAGATCACGACACATTTTCTAATTAATTTTACACCGTGTTGTATGGTCACGATTTTAGAATGCGGAAATATTTAACTATAAGACAACTGCCTAGTGGAACGACCTATCTCCAGGCGACTTAGGTTCCTGCAAGATTTCTGAAAGGCAACCCACTTGCAGCTGCTCTAGTTGGATATGTTTATGGAAAGATTTCATTTAAAAATCAAATGACATTTTGCTCATTGCTTTGATACCAAGTATTTCCAGAGCGGCTGAACAGATCTGGAATCTTTAAGTATGGAATACTTCCTATCCCGGAAAATGTACGGTTCCTGCGGGATGTTTTTCACACATATATTACACAAAATAAAGTTTTCATAAATTTTGCTAATTAAACAGTTTTTGTCGAATTCCGCGCGAGCGATCGCAGCAACAGCTATTAGGTATTATATATAGCGCTATAAAAATATTATATCTAAATATTGTTTTAAATTGCACATAGGAAGCAAAACAAAAACTGTCGGCGGTTATATTTTATTTCATAGTAACTAAATAAATGCTATGTGTGACATTTAAATGCTGTGTATACAGAGACTATACATCGGCGTTTTGTAGGTCGACATAAAAACCTCATTGGAAATTTTGTTGACTAATATAATAGCTCAATAAATTTATCTAGATACCTATTTACCTAGTTGGTCATTGCTGACGGCACGAGATAAATATTTCATGCTTTATAAATCGATGTCTAGGAATATCGTGTAATCATAATTTAAATATTAACTGTACCCGTTCTATGCAATAAAGGGAATAACAATCGTAATATGTTTTTAAGCAGACATCAAATTGAAACTAGAAAGAAATAAATATATTTATTTAAGATCACATATACACACAAATTTAACATTATCAATTACAAACAAAAAACACCGCTGCCTCGGTTTTCAGTGAAGCCTACTACAGTGAGACAGGGAAACAATGTTAAAAAGAATTAAAACAAGGGATTACACTCGGAGACACTAAATTAAAAGTTATCTACATGGATGGATATATAGATGGATAGGTTATTAAAAATAATGAAACTGATAAAAAAAAATATCTAATTTTGATGGATGATAAAATTCATTTTTAATGATAATGTTTCAAGGTAATAGAATAATAGGAACAACTGCTTGGTTTTGGGCATTAGTAATTCCATTCCATTCCTGAATCTCAATGATTTATCTATCACAATCTTATAAGGACAGTTTGCAATATCTTTTAGATATTACTACAAAAAAAGTCTCTAATGTTGTTGATTATCAATAAGTCCATAAAAGTCCGTAAAAGGGTGGTAGTACTGTATCTCTACTACTCTCTACTTAAAAAAAAAGGATTGAATTGTATGCAATTCCTACAACCACCATCTTATGCTTAAAGGCGAAAAGGGTAGGTAACACACTGCCGGAAACGTATTTGTTAATCAAAGATAACAACTCCCTCCCATACCAACACCTACTTTATAATAGCCTATTATGTGATCATTTTAATCATTTCGTCAAAAATATTAGTAAGAGGTGCAAGATCAAGATGCGAGATCAAGTGACCTTGTTTAAAGGTCTCTTGATCTAGCATCTAACGTCAACATTGTTGTTAGGTTAAGCTGAATAGTTTAAAAACCTTTTTGGTAAACTTACCAAAAAGACAGTACTGGCAACACAGAGACTGTCACAATGGCCGAAGAATATTAAAACAGAATAAAATACATAACAATACATTTAAATCATTACAGAATTTAATGTCACCGGGCG
>DWLR01001648.1:0-17501 GCA_018246295.1 Papilio alexanor hazarajatica
AGTTCCTCTGGTGTTGCGGATGTCCATGGGCGTTAGTTCACTTAATGTTAGGCGACCCGCTGCTCGTTTGCCTCCCTTATTCTGTAAAAAAAATGAAACGTTAAAAACCAACAAGCAGATCTTCCGATGTTAAATACAAATACCCTGAAAACAAAGAAATTACAAATGTCTTGCAAACCTTTGGTACAGAAGATGAATAAGGAATTAGAGAGGGAAAAAGAATGGGAAAGGGATAAATAAGACATCTAGTTACCTTACTGACATAAAGAAAACTATTTCACTTCTAATTATCTTTGGTTGTGGTTTTTCCGTTATTGAGCCGGTATATTCATCTAAAGGCATTACATTCATATAAATATTGTCACTGTTTGGCGGCTTCAAAGCTATTCTGTACGTGGCTTTGTGATAATAATATCATTTTACTATTTAATATATTTTGATAAAACATTATTGGAATATATTTCATCCAAGCTCTCACTTACTTTATTGCTAATACTGGATGAAAACAATGAGCATGTTTCTAGGACGTTTCGTGCTTCGACTGCAAATAGACTGCTCAAATATCTCTTTATTACGAATCGAACAATAGGATTATTTGATTTTATGTTGTAACTAGAAACGTCCTTAGTCAATTTGTGATAAAAATTCTTAAGCGTAAATCGCAATAAATATACTTTCAAACTTGACTATTAGGCTGATTTATTAAATATGATTGCTAAAACTGTGATGTTATGATTAAGGCATTTTATTCTACATAGCAAAACTCATAAGTTAACGGTACTTATAGGTTTGATTAAAAATAAGTAAAGAGATATTTGCAAATATTGGTAATGCTTGATTTTTTTATATATTTTTTTATTCTTTGACTGACAACAGTGAACATAGGCAGCATATCATTTTGTACAATATATCACGATTTTTTTTAATTCTTCTAAAAGCTACCAAAACTTGTACATTTAATTCCATAAAGACTGTAATATGTGAATATAAGACAGGAATGCGTGAAATAACAAGATTTTCTATTCATCAATATGTTAATAAAATAAATATTAAATTCCCAATAACAATCAATTCGAGTTCTGGTTACTGAGAATTTATAAAGCTTTGCTTCTTTTATAGAAAAAGCGGGCAAACTAGCAACGATTCACCCAAATGTGCGACCACCATCGCCAATGAACATTCGCAACACCAGAGGAATTGTAGATGCGTTACCGGCCTTTTAAGAAGAGGTACGCTCTTTTCTTGAAGGACTTGTACTTTAACCTTTAGATTTACGAAGTTGTTAACAGGACTATGACAATACTTAATGAAATGACATTGCAACATATATGTGTTCTACTCTAAGCCAATACAAGTATGGTATAATAAAAATTGATAAGCAATTAACACTATGTTTACGTGACTTTTCAAGTGGTATTGGACTTCATTTGATATGTTAAATCATTTTAAACACTATACCCTCCTTAGAAAATATCTGTAATAACTACTTACCACAAGAATTTAGATCGAGATTTGGATGACCGATTCCTGAATTTAGATGGAGAAAGAGAATAAAATACTCGTAGCCTAGAATTATAAATGAACTACTTAGTAGTTCATAGTTGTGAAATCTGCCACTTATGACAAACAACTATCAATCAATCTCTCTGGCACCCTGGGGGAAAGAAAATTAAGATACCGTAGGCAATATTTCATGAAATATACCAGCTTGATTGCCTTCGCGTTCTGCTTTTACATTTAAATATCATCATTATGAGTAATAAAATAGTAATAAAATATCATCGCTTTAAGTGATGATATTTTATTACATTTTCGTTTATTCTTCCTAAAACAAAAAGTTTCAAACGATAAGATTCAAACAATAATTTGCGATTTGTAACAGTTAACACTGTTAACACATAACTATCATCATCACGTCACATAAAGAAAGTCCGACGTAGTCCGTAGTCCAAATATCGCTTCGAAAGAGCACTCCTGAATGTTATCTTGCAGCACCAATTATTGATTGAACAGATCATCAGCGCCAAGATAGCAAACAACTTTTCTTGGCGCTCACTGAAAAAAAATTACTCCCATTTCTATTCCATTCGTTCTTAATTATCAAAATGTTAATCAAAACGCTAAAATTCGAACTTGTGACCGAGACATATTGCGAAACGGATGCATATCCGAATTTGTGCTTCAAAGTAAATTTAATCTCGTCCAACTGTCAAACGCTTGCTTTTAAAATGGAATGTCAAATCGTGTCCGACGAAGTGAAGTCGATAATTTCTTTAGCTCCTTTGAGAACTTCTACTTGAATTTCGAGAAAACTTTTTGGTCTCAAGTCAAATCCACCATTAGAATATTCACTATAAAGCCCAAAATTACTCTAAGTAATTACTTCAAAAATATTGTAACAAAAATATTTATGGTTTTATTATTGAATATTGGTATTATTTTAAAAATTACTTTTACATATTGTAGTAATATTTTATTGTGTGCAAAAATGTATTTTACTTACTCTGCTGGCGCAGCGACCCAAAGTAGGTCTTGGCCTCCGATACAAGAGAGCGCCACCGCCTCCTGTGTCGCACCGCCTCCTGCCAGTCTTGACTTGAAGACTTGAAGCTCGCGTAGGTCAAGGTCCACGGTATCCTTCCAGCGATATCAGGGCCGGCCTATAGATCTCCGGCCACTCGGTGTTCCGAGGTACGCTTTTTTGACACTCTCATCCTCAGTAGGTGGCCCGCCCAATGGAGTCTCTATGCTTTGGTTTCCCACATGATATTCTATTTGCCTATTAGCCTTTCAATTTCCAGGTTGTTTAGAGTCCTCCAACTTCCATCTTCTGGGACTTAAAACCAGACCAAGTAGGTAAAGTGAACCAAAGTAGATGTAATCTTTACTTTAGTTTTACATCTACTTTTCTCCCAGTAAATAAGTTGACTGCATGAGTAATCCTCTTTTATTAGCTTTACTCATATAACATCATATTTTTAACTTGAAGAAAAATAAATTTCGAAATAACTTCATCTTAGAAGGAAACGAAATGAAAAAGTGTCCTCTATGATTAAATAAAAAGTGACAGTAGGCAAATAGACTACGTAATAAGTTTATCCATATGTATATAAGTTAGTGGTTACAGTCACGTGTTATTTTGTTCACATGCTCGCAAAAGGTTTATGGGGGTTTGGGACCGGCTTTTAAATTCTTGCTTTTATAGCTTAGGTTTGCTGATGTTATCCGATGGCATCGTAAGATTTTTCTTTGCGATTAAACATCAAACATATGTGGCTTCTCAGTGAATATTTCTACATACAAATTTGCCATCATGACTGTCAACTTGCATATATTTTTTTTAAAGATTATACAAAAATCACATGACGCGCCTTGCATATTGACACTTTTAACATACTAGTACATAAACGTGTTAATAAATCTGAGCATTTCATAAAACCTATGAAAATAAACGATGACATTTTCAATTTCACCAATTTACTCTGTAAACACTTTTTATCATATTGATGTTGATGTATCAAATGTATTTCTACTACGGTAATCTTGGAATATAATTTTCACGTGTTTTTTGTTCACTGCGTGCTAACATCAATTGTAAAGTGCTCAATGTCTCAATGACTCAATAATGTAATTCAATATATAAATTTAGACTGGTTCACTAATTTAAAGTTATGAATAACATAATAGCACGTATCATTATCGTTCGACTTTTTCTACCTTGAATTTAAAGTTAAGTCCAAGGATTGGCGTTAGGCAGGCGGCCGGCAATATAAACTAACCAAACCAGTCACAGTATGAACTACAGTAGAGTCTAGGAGATATGGAAAAATAGTACTTACTGTTCCGACCCTAAATAAGTGGGAAAAGGGTAGAAAGATGATGATAAACCAAGTTCAAGTTAGTTTAGTTAGTTTAAAACTCTCGTTGTACACATCGTTAGTGTACAACGAGAGTTGGTTATCATTTATTTTATATAGTATCCATACGGAATATAAATGTATATTTATTATATTTTATACGGAAAATTTTAGAATATACATAAATGTATGTTTATTTGCTAAAATAGTTATGCGTTGATCTGTACTAATATTATTAGTATTCCGAAACATCGAAAACCAAGGAATGGATAGAAATGTCCAGTAATTTACTTCAATTGTGTCTTATTTTTTATCGTGTTTACTGGAATCGTTTGAAAATCACTCTATTTCGAAGTGTGGCGATATTGACGACAATACAAATACAATACTAATGGCCTAGTCTTGTCTGTGTTTGTATCGTATAAATAAATTACGATACAAACACACTTGTACACACATATATACTTCACCTTCTAAATAGTATTTTTATTTGATTTGATAAAAGAAATTTCTTGCAGAAGCAGTAGAGTATTCTATTATGTATTATTTTTAGTTCTGAACATTAGTTTCTTCTTCTCTAGCCTATGGTCGTTCACTGTAGGACGTGGACCTTCCCCACAGAAATATTGGTCCACTGCCGCCCTTATCCAGCGCACTCTCACAATCTTATTTTACACGTTGTAAACCACTTGTTAAATTTCAATTCTTAATTTTCCTTAATTTCAGTTATGACCAAATTTATTTTATTCATTTCAGTTATAGCAAAATAAAAGCAATAATGAAAACATCGTACGAATCTGTACTTTGTCTATAACATGAAAAACCAATTAGCGGTTCACAATTTGTTAGGTTCGTAACAAAGGGAATACTTATAGCTTTCCTAATTAAAATCGGTGCAGGATATGAACGGGTGAGCCAAACCAATACTGGTCCAATTTTCGGTTTACCCTTTTTTTGTTTTTAAACGAAAAAAAGAACTTTTAATACGATACATAACACAAACAACAAAACTATTTTAAACATCCTCATTCTATCGAACATCAACTCTTTATCTTTGAATCTTAAGCAACGTGACAAGTAGAAAATTCGTCAACCTAGTTGCTTGCCACTTGCTTTGTACATAATAGATGTGGATAAAGATATATAAATGACGTTAATTATTCTAAAACATTGTTTTTATCTTGTCTTTTGTGGCAATCAGTTTATACAAAGCTAACAATAATTATATCCGACTAATCATTGAGCCAATGAAAAAAAAAAATGAAAATGTTCACACAATACATTTAAAATATGTACAAAAATCCAAAACACAAAACTAATTAACACAGCTGAGATTCGAACCAAATAGTACAAGATTACAAGTATGTCCTTTTACTACTAAATTATGAACGCATCATTTTTTCAAACAAACATCAAACGAGCAATAGAGAATACAACAAGAATTTTCGAGTTGCAGATGAGTTGCAGAGACAAAGGAGGGGAGGACAGGCAGAAAAATGGACATTTCATTGTCCTATCCCCTTCCCATCATCCACTATACTATCCATGGTTATATCATCATCCACTGAACTACATACAATATGATAAACTTCATTATGAATAGGTAAAATAGAACAAGGATGTCTTATTAAGTTAATTTTAGTCGTTTCTATTTATACGTCTTGTTCTACACCACTTTTCCCTACATTTAATCAGAATACTCGTGATCGTTCTGTTGTAATATTTACAGTCTGTTATGTTCTCGTTAAAGTGAGCAGTTCTGTGTTTTCATTCAATTTAACGAGCTGTGATGTTTAACGACTTTCTTTCATACTACAACTTAGGCACGTTAACACGAAATAGCAATAACAACTTCAGTTATACAGTATTGAGCGGCTATCAATTACACTTTTTAATAGCTCATTAGTAAAGTTCCTCTCTCAATCATAATCCAAATATGATGATATGTTTTGGTGTAAAAATAAGCAAGGCCTTCAATAACGGCCTACTACTCATACTCGTACGTCTGGGGTCATGATATCGAGAGAGAGAGAGAGAGAGGGTGACAAATACCTGCAGAAAAAATAGCAAGTAAAAGAAATAGAAAATGTAAACTACTAAAATGAAATTACATTGAAATCACTCCATTTTTCATTCAATAATCTCTTCAACAAACTGTTCTAAAAGCAAAAACGACTTCAAATTTAAATAATCTATACTATATAAATGAGTAGAATCTGTCTGTAAGTTTAATTTTTTTTTTATAAAACTTTGGTTTAGTTGAAGCGCAATAGGCATATAACCTAAAATAAAGTATCGGTAAGCCTAAGTATAACCAGAAAAGGACATAAACTAATTAATAAGAAAAGGACACATAGGATTTCATTTTTTACATTTTTTAATTAAACGAATTACGAATTAAATTACGAATTGTGAAACTCCTCCTTTTTTAAGGTCGGTTAAAATGACAAGATACATAAACGGTCGTACATGTCAATATGAAAGTATTAAACTAAATTCAAATTTACAAAATTCAAAACTATTATTTAATGTAATGTAACAATTGATTATGAAAATTGATAAGCTCAACACGATAATATACGCTGCTTTTTCTGGATATTAAAAATAATTGTGAGAGTGCTGATGAGAAAAAATTACTTTCTTTCTATATGACCCTGCGAAACAACCAAATTAAAAAGAAATATCCCAGTCATTAAAATCAACTGATCATTATTTTCTTTAATATAGGGGATCAATAAGAGATTGTCATCGCAACTGTGGCCCTTAAAGGTGATTAATTATGTTTAAATATTCTTAAGTATTTTGAATGAAAAGTATTACCGCTAATGAGTTTTTTATCTCAGAAAATTAAATAGTCTCATCATAAGATTATGGTACATTTTTGTTTCGATGATTATTTCATTAAACTAGATAGATCTTGTAAGATATATTTTTGTTACTCTGATTACAGTAACACAAGATCTATAAACATTCCTTTTTATTTGGCTGTAAGACTGAATATAAATAATTAGGGGTGGCCATTAAGAACTTGGAACTTTTTTACGGGAAGATCCAGTAGGAAGGAAATGCCACATCCTATTATTCTGTTCTATTTTGATGAAAGGTAACAAACGAATTTTCTAGGAATACGGTGACCAATTCCCTAATGGATAATGTGGTCAGAGCTCTGCAGACCTCGATAACAAAGCACATGTTACGATACAGATATTGATTGCATTTCCGTAAAAAGGTATTTGTTTGATTTTTAAATGGTAATTTGAAAATTACGACAATCTCGATTTTTCTCCAAATTTAATTTTTTCACAATTTTTTTTAATTTATTTCTTTGAACGTATAATATTTCTAACCTAAACAATGTCGTTATAAAATTAAATGGACTTATTGTTTTGATTTTACAAAAGCTTTACGGAGTTACAATGGTTGCGTAGAGGGAATATCAAGATATATTTGCGCGGAATAAAGCCTGCCGTATCTCAATTTTCTTTTCCCCCGAGCGCCAGGACGCTTGATTTGTAGCGTTAGATAATATACAAATGGAGGCTTTTGTAGCATTTCGCGACATTGTAACAGCAAAATACCGTTTTGGTTCTTCCATTTTTTGAAACTTTACTTTTATTTAATACATGCTTTTTGGCATTTGCACTGTCTTTGCTGTAAATCAACCTAGTACACGAAGTTCTTACCTAATGTGATATGTAATGGTAAGTAAATGTGCAGACGACCCAATCTTAAATTTGCAGCAAACACTATGAGCTAAATGTTAGGCCTTTGACGTGAACATTAAAAATAAAAGACTCAATTCGAATGTGACAAATGTAAGATATTTATTTAAAAAAACGATTAACCTAATAAAACAATAAAATCGTTTTCCGATTCGGTGTTTTGCTACCGTGAAAAAGCATTATTTGTTGATATACAATTTCTTAATTTTTCATAATATTTTATATTACAAATATATTTTAATTCTAACAAATACTATAATATAATATTCAACTTGGGTAACTTTACTTAGTAATCAAGCTTATAATTAATAAGATTTATTTTATTTGATAAGATTACATTTTTAAAAACTACATTCAAATTGTTTACATAAATATTTTGGATGACTTGAAAAGTTTAAGGCATTATGATTAACGAAGAACTTTTGGTCAAACTTAAATATTTACTCGTTCGGGGTGTTAATGTAATTTAAAATTTAAACAACTCTATAAAATGTTTCGATATTAAAATATTTATAATAAGGATAGAAATAGTTTGGGGCAATCAAATATAATTTATTTACTAAATATGCTCAATTATTTCAACTAAATACATTGGGAATTATAATATTCTTTGAAATGCAAATGAAAGAAAAAGAGGTAAACGGTAAAAATTTAATAAACTTCGAAACAAATAAACAGATTTTCATTGTTGTTCTACTGCTAGACTTATGACAAGCTCTGTTGGTTTAATGGATTTATAATGAGACATGCCATAGCATATACATAGCTATAAACGACTTATAAAAAAATTAGATAAATTTGAAGTAGGTTTTGCTTTTGTTAAAAATTATATATAAATATGTATATCTTTCAAACTTTGCTTTCAAAAGTAGTGTCAGTCCAGTCAGTTTGTTAGACAAAGACATAAAAAATCCACGCTTAAATAAATCCAGAGCACTTAGCTCAAGAAACTGCGTACATTTGAGTATATTTTATACGTATCCATGTTACATTTTGCTACTTCTTTAAAATATGTATTTTCACAATCTAAACATTTCATTTTATATTTTCCCAAGTATGCTAATACAAGCGTTTTAAAACATCGTTGGTTGATATTAACAAGAACTGTGTGCAATAAAATATGGGTCATAAAATATGAATAAGAAAAAAAATTAAAAAAGCAGGAAGTTGCCTTTTTATTGCAAACATTAATACTCATGTTATATTGAAATCTATGTGTAATTTTATGGGAAAGACATGACCACCATTTGACTAAATTACGGTGTTCTGATCGAATAGTGGTCACAAATTAATTCATATCGACATCAATTGAATCTTTGGATTAGTTGTTATCCCTAAGACATACAGCTAACAGAACAACGAGATGACAAGCAGAAGACATAGTTAATATACAAAGCTATCATACTAAAATGGCAATGAACCTGGCCACGTCTATTTAGTAAGGTACAAGGAGATTTAGGAGAAAAGTCTTTTATTGGCAGTCATAGATGTTAAGTTTTATTATTTTATAAAATATGTCATCTCCCTGCCCTGTTCCCATTTTACTGTCATCTCAGTCAGTATCTACTTTAAAGAAATCAATCCATTTCTTCTTCGGTTCACTCCTACCCACACATCCCTTCACACTCACGTCTAAAACTCTTCTCGTCACATGTCATTCTTCCCTCCTCAAAACAAAGCTTAGTATGGTAAATACTAAGCTTTTGCTCTTTAATTTGTCAATTGTGAAATTTTCTAAAAAATCAATAATCGCATTTGTAGTCGAGCAAGCGTTTAACCGTTATGGTACTTTCGCAGGCCAAATAATGGCAAATACTAATGCCAGTCACGTGTACACAAAGGATAAGTGATATCGGCGTTGTCTCTGAGCACATGCAAATTGGATGACGGTCGTAAATGCTAAGTTTCGGAGCAATACATGTGTTTTCTTTTCTAAGGCGCATTAAACAGTAAAATCCATTACGTTTAAATCCCTGAAAGTACTATTCGTATAAATATAAGCTAACAGAATAACACAAACTATATGAAAACAATAGGTTATGGCTACTTGATGATTTTAGTTCGGATCCCGGTAGAATTGCATTACTTAAAAGGCAAATGATTAGACACAACTCACGTAAAAAGAATGACTAGATTCATAAGATCGAGAGCATAGATTCGACGGTCAAAAGTGAAGCTCGTTTTTTGTAGTGTCAATGTGTATGTCAGATAATTTAATGTATTACTTATCTAACTTTAAGGTGGTTTTTACACGATTTTACAGCACAGACGGTCATATTTTTAAATTACAAACATGAAGATTTCTATATGCGTACCGCAAGAAACGTTTTAGAAATCGTGTCGCTTGACTACGGGATTTCGCGGGATTTTATAATGTCACCAATTGATATTAAATGGCTTCACTTTGGGCTCGATATGTAACATCTTTGATCGACAGACGATCTAGCTAGTAAGATACGGGACTCTATTAGATAAAGTAAGAAGAGGCTTCAGTAGACTTTTGATTGGTTACAATGGTGATGATATTTAATTATCGACTTTCTTAGGAACAAAATAATTTATTCTGGCTTTTACCTAATAAAATCAAAGGACAGTATAAAGTGAAGCGACGAAGAATTGTAAAAAATTGTACTGAAAACATAATAAAGTCGGTGTAAAACAAATTTGCAAACTCTGTCTACTCAATTGAGTAGTAATCAATTGTATAGTATCTTTAATAAACGTTTTTTCTCATTTTTTAATCTCCTTGAATTAAATATCATTAAATCAAAGATTAATTACATTACATGTTTAAATAAAATCCTTTTGTTGTAGTTAACTTAAGAATTTTGATATTTGAAAAAACAACCTACACTTAAAGTGAATGGTACTACATCGACATGATATTTTTCATGCGGAAATTTTGCAATATTCTTACTAAGAAAGAGTCACGTACGATTCGTACGCACGTACAATGTCACTCTTTGTGAAATAAAAATATTAGTTGTTGCTTTGTTGCAGGTACGTTTTCCGATATACCGCATCCACGCATACATACATGCTAATCTGATTATCAATGGTGCCATTTTAGTGAGACACCAATCTAGTTGTCACATAACTAGATTGGTGTCTCACTAAAAATCAGGCTCTACTGATCGATATGATTTTTATTTTTACATCAATTTTTTTTAAAATTCAGGGTGTATTTGACACTATCTAATTTATTATAAAACTTTCACAGCTTCGGTTGTTATTTCAGCTTCGAGGTCGATGTGAAATAACAACCGAAAAGGGAATTTTAATTTTTTTTTCGCCGTCACGCCGTGCGACTAAAACGATTTTCGTGTAATTGTACACATATGTTCAGGGTATCTTTTATTTTAAAAGGAACTTTCTGAGGGACTGAAAAATCGAAACGTCCTTTACAATACACATATGTTGCCATGCTTTAGTAGTTTTATGATTCCTATGCAAGTACGTAATATATTTTGATAATTACAAATCTTACCTATATTTCTATGTTTTCGAATCCGCGCACTTTTACTAAGAAGTATTAAAGAAGACTAACATTTCGCAAAAAACTTTAAACAAAAAACTAAATTCTACACATGTTTTTGTCCCATTTAACGATAAGTTGTTATAGTTATAGAAGTATTAATTGATAAGTTATTATACTTCAAGAAAAATAACTACAAAATTAACCATTAATAACTGCTTAAAAATGACATGTCATTGTTTATAACAGGAATTCAGGAGGAAAACGCTTTGATAAATTAGTTTCAAGTACCTTTAATAAGGAAATTGATTAAAATTTCTTTTCTTCTAAGAATCAAGTTTGTTAATTAAAGATCTACGGTATTTCAATCTTAAGACTCGTCTAAATTTAATAAAAAAACGAACTCTTTGGTAATAGGAACTCGAAACATAGCAGCAACTTAATACTTTGAAGCATTCCTTATTTTATAAGAGTGTCAATTGCCGCTACGTACTTTAATCATATGTCATATTGTTTACAGATGTATATCAATATCTATATAAACGATTAAATATGTAAAACATTATTTTAAATACATATAAAAAATAAGATTTATAAGCCAGAACCCGGTTACTGAGCCCCACCCCCACGACAAAGCGGAAACTCTATAAAACAAACTTAGTCTGGAATGTTGTTGTGTCTGTGCCATTAGGTCGACTTCACAAGCATTTTAAGCCGAAACAAAAGGTAAAGCAGTATTATTATCTGACTGTTCCTGCCTGCTACCAATAATATATATCTATTCTATACATACAATAAAATCGTAAATGATCGGTGTCTGTACATGGAAAATAAATTAGCAAAACTATTACGGGGGGTATTTACCAATGCTATAGAACTCAAAACAACGATTTTTAAAATGTTTGTTTGTTTGTCTGTTACAATGTTCGCGCTAATCTTAGAAACGGTTTAACCGATTTGGATGCGGTTTTCACCAATGTGTAGTAATTAGCTTCAATCGTTAAATTAAGTTTTTATTTCATCTAAATCGGTGCATAAATAAAAAAAGTTATATCAATTTAAAGTGTTACGTTAAATATTTCTTCAGAAAAATGCTATAAAATGACTATTTAGTTGATTGGGATGAAATTTAAGTTTACTATATATGATATTCTATAAAATGACCATGGTTCAAAGATAATACATAGTTAAAAATAGACATTATGAGATTGCCAATGTAACTTGACCTTCGATCTGTATTTTCAAATGGGCTGATCATGGTTCTACTTAGATTGGACGCTTCGGTGGTACGTGATTGCGTGTTTATTACAAAGCGAGTCCAAAAATTTACTTTTAAAATTTTTACAATGTTGCTTTGTTAGGTCGCTAGATGTCATAAAATAATAAAAAATAGGATTTGGTAAGTTTAAAAATTAATATTCACATCAATTATCAGGATTATCAAAATGTGTTCTTTTTTACTGTCACATATTGGGTAAAAAAATTCCATTTCACTAAAAGTATGTGGCGATTTAAGTTAAATTTGATTAGTTAATTAATCAACTGTATAATAATGCTACTTCCTGAACCGACAATTAGCTCTAAAAGGACAAATATTGAGTCCATATCTTTTAAGGGCCTCCTACGATTTTAGGTGACATTTTGCCAGTGATTAAATATAACTGTCTCTTTTTTGGTATACACTTTGTTAGGTTGTGTTTGTGTTTTTTTTCTGGCAGTGAAATTGTTATTTATTTAGGTTAGGTAATAATTTAAAAAAAGAACAGAATATATAAGTTTGTTAAATAGGAAATGAAATATGCTATATTTTATTGAGAAAAAATGAATTGAAAGGGTATAAGGGGGGGGGGGGGGTCGTAAAACCTACTCAACCGACTATCATTAAACTTTGTACACATATTCTTTAATGTACTGGGAAGGATATAGGATAGTATTCATTACAAAAAAATACTGAGTGTAAAAATATCATTATATTATAAATGCGAATGTTTGGATGGACGTTTGTCACCACGTAACTCCTCAATAGCCGAACAGATCTGGCAGATTACATATACATACATCAGTATTGAATTCCACGCGGACGAAGTCGCGGGCAACAGCTAGTAAATAAGACTACTCATCATCACCATCATCTCCCTGCCCTTTTCCCACTTGCGTAGGGTCGGCACAGTAAGTACTAGTCTTCCATATATGCCGGACTGGAATAAGACTACTCTATGTTTGCTAAAAATTCTATCTTTAGAAATATATTTCTTAGGTAGGGGCTACAAAAAGAAATATTAAATAAATAATAGTTTTAATAACTAAAAACACGCATTTATAGGAAATCAAACTCAAAAGTAGAAAATAATTTCTAAGAAGTTCAAAATAACGATATAGAATGTTTAATATTTAAATCATTTGACTGCAAAAATTAGAGTTCCAAGATCCATTACATACCTATGTAATGGATCTTAGAAGTATGTATATGTCTTTTTTATAAGTATCTACCCTACATATAGATACTTATATAAAAAAAACTTAAACCAGTGTTAAAAATATATGCTGAAGTATACACTATAACAATAATTGTAAGCTATAACTGTTGTATTGTAAGCAAATTAAAATATCAACCCAAAATATTGGATAAAGTATTTTCGGTTAGGAACAATTTTCACTCGTGTATTTTCAATCCGATTTTGTCAACAGCAATCTGCAAATTACGAGTAGGCGCATGTATCAATTAGCAAAGGGTTCAAAAATTGTTGCCATATCGATTGGCAATTCACGATTCAGTACGTCGCAGCACTCTGCAGAGAGAGCTGATATTAGGTCAGGTTAGAAAAAGAGAACAATTTTTTCAACTGAACCGTTCAGAAACAAATTCATCAGGTCATTCAGGTAAGTAATTGTTACAGTCATTTATAATAATTATTTCAACTGAATGAAAAAATTATAAAATCGAAAATTGTTCCTTAACTCACATCAACACGATCACGGAAGCTAATTATGGTGTTTGGTAATCAGAATATTAAATTCGGAAACTTTGATCTCCATTGTTTATTCTCAAGAGACTTCAATGTTCAAAATAATAGAACACTGTAAATTATTTTAATTGGATTTATGTTTAGAGAAAATAAAATGTGTGGGAAGATCTCGTCAAAGCGGACTTTGCGATATTTAATATTTTCTCTAAAATATTTGGACACCGTAACAATGGTACGCCATTTATTACGTAAGTTACTATTAACGTAATGTTTGCTTTCAGCAACAGCCAGTTTCAGGTTGAGAACAGTGACAAATTTAACCCATCAGTCAAGTGTCAGGATAAACATTCATAGAATTTGTCAAATGGGAAAAGCCTAGCTAAATTTTCAGCAGTGCGTATAACTTTAAATATACTTTAGTAAAAATTTGTTATCGGTCAGATTACGTATTAAAATGCAATAATTACTAAAGTACAGAAAAGTAAACACACTTGTTCAAATATAAAATTATTTAAAACGTTAATCTTGTTGCACATGTATACTTTGTATGTATATTTAATTATTTGCATGATAAGTAAAAAACTTTAATTAAAAAAAATGTTATAAAAGTTGATTTTTTTTTTCAACATATAGTTGGTTTTTTGTAGCTCTGTTATTAATATTGAAAAATATAGAGTTATAAAGATCTAATATAAAGTTTAATTTCCAGCGAACAATGCAAAAAAAACGAATGTACACGAAGCCGTTGACAACCCCAAGTATAGAATAATGTAAAATACCAGAGACAAACGAGAGTTTATAGCAGGTAAAGATAAGCCCATTGTCGTACTTCGAACACAAATGGTTTATTTGATACTAGCTGTTGCCCATGACTTCGTCCGCGTGATATACAATAAAAACTGTACATAGTTTTGTTTGTTTATTCAAAAAACGAAAGTATCCAACAGGAATTGCATATTTTTCCGGAATAAAAAATAGACTATGTGTTATTCCAGTCTGTTTTCTACCTCTGTGCCAAACATCTAGATCCGTTCAGCCGTTCTGGAATTACCTGGTAAGAAACCATTCATTCATCTACACCAACTTTTTAACTTTATAATATTAGTAACACGGCGGAAGCCGAAATAAATAATAGTTTGAAAACCTAAAAAAGCGTGTTGTAATTTTTTTATACTATTATTCATTTTCTATTTTTTAGTTCAACTAATTTACCATCATGGTGATTCTGATCAAGATAACAGCACAAAAGTTAAATTGCTGTATTTTAACCGGTCCTTGATTAGTGTGCAAAAATTCAAATAAATCAGATTACTTGGAGTGGATAAAATTCGAGATCCGAGATTCCACTATGTAATACAAATATAAATACAAATACAAATACAAAAAAAATACAAATCTAATTAAAAGCATGTTAAAATAATATTTTACAGGGAATTCACCCGTTACCTTGTGGTGTTAATCAAAAGCTTCTGTATTCCCAAATACGCTTTCACGAAAATTGTTTTCAAATAATCGAACATGTAATTTTGAAACTTCAGTGTAATAAATAAACCTTATGTTTAAGTTGCAGGGATCGAAGAACACATTGTGTTTAACAACTTCGACAACTTAAATACAACAGGGCTCAGAAGCGATTGGGAAGCACAAGTGATTGGTTCTCTGCGGCGAGTACATAGTTTTATCTTGTTGATACAGATTCATGAAAGTTGAATTGCATTTCAATAATGAATATTGAACCGCTTTTCCATTTAAAATGTTGTAACTTAAATAGAGAGACAGTTTCATAGACTAAATGGAAAATGAAATCCTCACCTTCATATATACATAAATATAGGGTATACAAAAATAGCACATTTAGGTTTTTTAAGTTTTTTTTTAACTTTCTTAATGTGACAAGGAGAAAAATCCTATCGCCATAAATCAGGCAAGAAGTATATAATATAATACACTCATCATCTCCCTGCCCTTTTCCCACTTGCGTAGGGTCAGCACAGTATGAACTACACTTCCATATAATATAATTAACCACTATTAACCTCAAAATAATGATAACGTCATTTCTCTGTTGTCGTTCATTTTTAGACGACTTTTTCAACTTTACATCTACATTTATGATACTCCTCCTGTAGTATAGCTAGATATGTTTTCTGAATTTTGATTTGCCACAAAATAACTGCAACTTCAACACAATCTGCCGCGACTTTGACATTAGGATATTAAAGTACGCTGTCGAGTGCGTGACACCCCGGGAAATTAAAATCGATAAAAAACCGATTAAGATTGTAATAAATTGTATAACCGTATGAAAATAATAAACATTAATAAGTAATATTCATTATTTATTAGTAATATTCATACACAGAAGACATGCAAAAAACAGGTAATTGCGGTAAATTTATCGTCGTTTAATTACTTATTCTTTAAAATGTAGCTGTTACATTTTATTCGAAATTGTGAGTTTTATATGCAATAATTAAAATCATACTGATTTCCCGACTTTCATTATTCATACATCCCTGAACTATAACTTTTATCCACTTTTTGAACTACTTCAACGAACGAAAAAAAAACGAGGTTTTCAATTCAGTTGTAATTTTTATGTTCGTTACCGCAGTATTCCGTTTATGAACCGTATTTATGAACCGATTTTTTTTTCTTTCGTTGAAAGAGGACATACGCAAATGGGTCTTATTTAATTTTGAATGTCATTGGACCTTGAGTTGCGAAGATATACCAAAAATGTACATATTGGTAGACTTAAGGCAAAGCTGGCTCTGCTTGGATTTAATGGATTTTTAATGAGACTATAATTGATTATAAATAAAATTAGGTGTTTCCCACGGCTTAGCACGCCTTCGTTTGTTTTTTTTTTCGTAATTTGATTCAGAGTATATTAATTTCGGTAATAGATAACGTGTGTCAAAATATTGTTAGTGTCAACTTTACCATTTAGAATTGTACGAATTTGAATTTGGTTTCGTTTTTTTTAAACGTTCAAAGATTATTATATGATACCACGAATTATGTTTTTTCTAAGAGTTTGATATCTGAAAATAATTAGAAGCATTCTGCTTTTTCCTTTTTATACGGCGAAATGATAAAAAATTAAAAATTTAATGGATGATAAAAAAAACAGTTGCTTTATGAGCCACGACCAATATGTAGAAAGGAATTACAGGTTTGCAACTTATGCAATTTCAGCTCACATCTCTCGTTTTTGTTAAATAAATTTAATATATACAAGACACTTTTATAATTGATACTATCAATATTGAATACCTTACCCCTAAATTTTCTTAAGCAATTTCTATATAATTATTATACTGTACGTCTACTATAGTGAGTTTTAGAATCTAAGTCATATTAGTAGCTTTTAAATTGTATGATGATATACTCGTACATAAGACTGGCCGGTTGGCGCAGTGGCAAAGACACTTGCCTGTCGCGCCGCAGGTCGTGGGTTCGATTCCCACCCAAGACA
>DWLR01001649.1:0-17499 GCA_018246295.1 Papilio alexanor hazarajatica
TTTGAATATCGAACTTGATCCAAAAAGGTCTCATATATATGCACTTCTAAGAACTTTTTGATTCACCCTCGTATGTTATGCTTTGTCATCTGCGCGAAGCCGGCCGGGATCGTACTTACTATATAGGGCAATACGGTACTATGTGCTGTCCGCAGCAAGTACGTACTACTAATGCATAGTACCGCATTCGCAGTAGGTACTAGATTATCAGGAACAATTTTAGAGCTTAAACCTCGAAAGCATTTTATTGTAATGAGTTTACCTTTACCATCAAAATATATTACAATTTTATAACGTAATTAAACCATTATATTATATTTGGTGAGCAGTACATCTTACATACCTTCGTGTAGGAATTTTGGAAGGGCATAACTTTGTATGAAATTCAAGCACATTTTGTCAGTGTAGCCATATTGTAGGTGTTTTTACATTTTGTTCCTTTCTCGGTTTTTGAGTCTTCCTTTTTCAGTGGCAAATACATCACTATGTCGACTTTGGAGTATCGATGGATGATAGATATATTTGCAAAGATCAAATATCACTAAATCTAAAAGTGATTACGCCATGCTATAATTTAAAACCACGTAGCCACCGATTACTTAATCTCGGTCTGAGAAATACCACACCCTTAACACCCACCTACCGTTAATTCTTATTGCATGTTTGTACGTATGCATATTCAAAGACCTAATTATTTAAACACATAACTCACCTGTCATATTGAACATTGTATACAGCACGGTAAAGTCGTTTACCTAGCGCTGTCCATCCTTATTGGGTTAAAAGATGTAAGACTAAACGTAACGATACATGTAACCGTTGAGAAGATATCGCAGTTGCTTTGTTGTTTTATTGTATTTGTCATGTCCAGTGTTGAAATTATTACAAAATATTTAAGAGTGTGTGTATATATATATATAAGCAGCTTAGACTAATTATATTATGGGTGTTAGCGCAGTGCAACCGCAGTCGGCGAATCTGCGTTTCGCAATCGACACGCGTTCCGTTCTGAAATACACTCACTGTCCTCTGCCGCGATAACTAAACCAGACATGCTGTTTGCTCTGTTAAAGAATCTGTGTGCTAACTATAGTCAAATTGATTACGAGTTAACGTTTGTATTGCAAGCTTGTTGGTGAGTTTGTAACGGATGTCATTTACAGAGTGTAAAGAGCTTGTAGCCCCAATGAGTTGTAGTATGTGTGTGTATTATTACTACTACTAAGATGAAATATATATATATATATATATATATCATCTTAGCCAGATCGTTACGGTAAATAGGTGCATTTGGTGTTTGACGTTTCAAAAACTGTTCTAAATGTGAACACGAAACAAGGGTTTTTTTTTAAAGTTTATTATGGTAAATAAACAGGATCACAAATACATCTGTTCCTTAAAATTATTACATAAAAGTAAGTTAACTGTAACACCAATACCGTTTACCACAAATTTGGTATATTTACACATGTCACGCAAACTCGTATGCAGAGGATTTGACAGTTAATACAAATACATATAGGTTAATTATAATTTAAAAGCAATTTTTAAATATTCAATATATTAGTAATTTCAATTGTTTAAACTTTCATGAGACATTATCATAAACTAATTAATTAATATCGGCTTATTCACGTTTTGATTATCCGGTGACGGCACCGACTAGTTTCGGACCCGTCGGGGGTCCATCCTCAGGGCGACATTTCAAGGTAACTTCGCGGTCGCGTCGCGTTTCGCACTGCGGGCCAGAGCGCGAAGTTCGTGGCTCGAGGGGTCGCTGGGAGCGCGGTGGCCGATGCCGACGAGCTCAAAATTGATGATGTGACACGGTTATTGTTGTTGTTAACATTAACAACAACAATAAGTTGTTAAATTGAAATCTCGCCCTGAGGATGGACCCCCGACGGGTCCGAAACTAATTGGTGCCGTCACCGGACAATCAAAACATGTCGATATTAATTAATTATTAGTAATTTGTTTCTAATATTTACTAGGGCTATTTGAAATGATATCTGTGTTAATGAAAGTTGCATTATACTCATTAAACACATTTACCGGGTCAAGTGCTGTATTCGAACTGGCTTCCAAATGATCCCGGTGTATAAATACGGCGTCGCCGCGTGAAGTCAATTTAATATAAACACTTGCATATTAACAATAATCTTTCAAAGCAAACATTTTGATAAACTTTTTTGTTCTTCTGTAGTATATTCACACAATAACAATAATAATATATCCATCTATTTCCGTAATATACGTAAAAGAAATGGTAAAAATGTTGAATTCACAGATTTCTTGGTATAACGAAGTATCGGCAGTATACCTTAATTTTTTTTTGTCTGTTCCAATTTGCTAGCTGAATGTTATGCTCAATGTAATTTTTATGTTAACAATGTATCTATAACGTTATTTTTTACAAATGAAAAAAAAAAAACATATTCAATAATTAATTTCCAATGACCTAACTTAAAACATTAATACCAAAATTATTTTTCGTCCCTACTAATGAACAAAACTTACAATGATATCAACCTAATTAAGTAAGAATTTGCACTTTGGCTCCTTAAAAAGCTTGACATCAGTGAAATATAACATTGTTACGTGTGATGCGGAGAGGCACGATCGTTCCGCTGTAGGCTGCGGCAGTGCGGTGGCGGCTGTTTTGCAATTTGTAATGATGGTGCGTGTACCTCAACAAGTCGGCGTGATGTGCGCGCGGTTATCTGGCAGTCCATTCGCGGCCGCAGCGCGCGCCGCCGCGTGCCCGCCGCGCCGGCCGCACCGTACAGACCTTGACCATCTGTGATGACTCGACGCAACTAACGTCTCATTACGTGAAAATGCAAAAACACTACAAAAGATCACTGCTTAAATTACGCGTGCGCCATTGGGATAACTAACGCGGTGAAGTACAGTGAGTCACTGCTAGTATTAGTATGCATTATTGCAATAAACAGCTGCGCATCGATTGTGACGTTAATACAAGTTTAGGACATTATCGAAAACATAGGGACGGGGCAACGGCGTTGGGCCGCCGTCAGGGCGCTGCTTCACGCCTGTTGTCTCCCGTCGGCCGATGTTCTGCATCGTTTGGTGGACCCACATTCCGGTCGCGCAGAACGCTCGCTAACGTTAGTAGATTACGGCTCCTGGACGCACCGACCTCATCTTAATATTACGCAAACGACGTTTTAGCCCTTGTCCCTGTTGACTAACCCTACAGCCTCTCGATCGCAAATTTCACAGCTCGGAGCACTCGTGGCGGCGGAGAAATGAGCGCTCCAAGCGATCGCACCACCGGCGCTCGCCCACATCGCACCGGCGGAGGAGACACCATCGCGACGAATCATCTCCACGCTCGCCACCGGATCAGGTGAGTCCCACCGTTTCTTAATTTATTGTTATTCACATAAAAAGATGAATGAAAGTACCGAATGTTTGTTTTTGTAACCCGACGCTCGAAATCATCACTATAAAGTGTCCACCCGAAAATTAGTTCGCTTAACGATCCGTTTGAGACCGTGAACGTGCCACTCGTAAGTATAGACTTGAACCAGAATAATGCGTAAACGTCACCGCGACCGTTTGGACGAACGCGCCCGACGGGTTTGGCGCGCGATTGCGCGTGCGCATATGCGCCTTCTTCACCCATGAAGACGCGCGCGAGAGACGGCGGCCTCCTCGCGCTTGCGCCCGTTCTATTTGTGTTCCCCTTCGTTACACGGACCGCCTTCAGTCAGTCGCCAAGCTCAGCCAGGCGGCCAGCGCGTGTCCGCGTCTGCCGCCGCGCCGACCGCCATGGCCGCGCAGCCGTCGCGTCCGCCGCCGGACAACTTACTCTTCCGCGGCCCCCCACCGACCCTGCCGCGCGTGCTGCTGCTGCCGGCGGACACGGTCTGCGCCCTGCTTCCCTGCGCATACGACCCCGGTGCAGATCCCGACGCTTTGCAAGAAATGAATAACGTGGGTGTGCCGTGCGAGGACTTGTCTGACGGCCAACCCACGGACAATCATGTGTTCGAGAATTATCCTTGTGTAGAACCGCGCCTTTCGCCATTAATACGAAGGACTCACAGTTTTGACGTATCTTACATTTATGATAATAAGTGTGATGAAATTGTCGCGAGCGCATACCAACACAGACGCTCTGAACCAGATCTGTCAAAAATTGGACTGTTTATGGAAGCGGAGGTTGCTGTAGGATGCGTACCGATGCAACCACCGCCGCTCGTATTAAATAACCCTTTCTATGACGGTTCCCTTGCGCTAGATCCCTCGTTAAATAATCAATCGATGGTCGTATTACCCGATAATTATTTAGCCTTTGAGGATTCGTTTGTCCCAACATGGGACTATAAGCCAGAATTTTTAAATAATACCGAACTTGATCCTGAATTGTACTATGAAACATTGCCTATCATACCGTCTAACGACCCATGGTCTGTATACGGACATGATAATTCAAATTACAACTACTATTCGCCTCAATTGGAGGTTCCTACAGAAGAAGGAATTCAATACATGCGGTTTAGTGATTTAGAATTTACCTTACCACAATACATGAGTTTGCCAGCGGCTCCAACAATTGAGTCTTTGAGAAATGATACTACAGAACATGATAATATAAATACGGAGGACGATAGCCTTAAAAATCTCACTCCAAAGAACATAAGTGAGAAACAAGTATGTGATGAAGATACTACAGATACAAAAGATAAAAAACCTCCTGCAGCTATCGCTTTAGCTACGCCAGCAAATGAGGACGATAAGTGTAGTAACAACGAGTCTTCCATGAATAAAGAATCCTCTCGTGAAGATTCCCTCAACAATGACATTTCTAACGACATTACATCTAGTTTAGCATTCGTACCGAGCAGTAAGAGCTCACAGTCGGCTAACGCTGGATATGACACAAGCGACGACACCTCACCCTGCTCGACTGACTACCAAGAGGCTTCAGCTCTCGACCTGGCACAAAGTCTCGATGAACTCTCCAGTTGTGGTGACAGTACAGACTTTTCTCAAAGCAGAGATGATGTATGCCCGGTATCACAAGCGCCAACTAACGTCACTGCCGGTGCTGTCAAAAACGAAGCGAATCGATGCGATGGACCATATGTTCTGTCTCCAGAGAAAACTTTGGTCGAAGCGCCGCTCTGTCAATTAGCAGCCATTCCTCATCGTCCGCCGACGAAAATACATCCGGTGCCTAATAATTTATCAAACGTGAATTCTTTAGACAATCATTCGAATAAGGCACAAACGCAAGAATCTCTGGACATCACAGAGCCCGTAGTAAATAAAAACGATAAGCCGCCTAACTCACCTAGTAGCTCTAGTCAAGCAGGCTATATTAGTGTTAATAACGTTAGCACTAGCGCTTCCAATATATCGCACAAGCTTCCTGTACCTCCCTCTGTGCCGCCGGCGTGGCTGTCCACAGCGCCGGCCGCTGATCGTACTAATGTACAGAACAATGTGCCTCAAATCTGCATTCAGAACGCGCAGGGACAGGCGAAGGCTGCGGATAGGGGCCCCAAGGCAAGCCAGCAAGCGTCCACGAAAGGAAGCGAGACGACCGCAGCGGACCCTCAGCCGTCCTGCTCCTTTGCACCGCCGCCACCTCCCCACAATACACAGCTGAAACCCGACAAACAACACAAAGAAGTCGAGGTCAGCCAACATTTTTCAATTGATTTAGGCCATATAACTCGACTGATTATTTTTTGCATACTTAAATAACAAAAAAACAAATTGAATAATTAATTAAATTAGATATGTGAACTTAATAAAACCAGCGACTGCGCAATGCGCTCTGCCAACGGCACATTGAGACCGTTTGCGCATCTATTTTAACGTTATTTTAGGTCAGGGATTCATTGAAAACGTATACTTTGATTCGCGTTACTATAAAAATCTAACTACGGACGAAAAGTTTTTGCTGCTTCAATAATGTCTTAACAGTTTTTGTTGAGTTGCTTACGTTGTTATAACCTGCATGCAGTGTTATAATTTGTTATCTCCCAAACCAACAAATTAAATTAATAGTGATATTGCCTATATATTAACAATGTCAACTAATTATTTTCATTTAGACAACCCATTAACACGATTCCGTAATTCATTATCGCGTGTGTATAACAGGCACATATACACATGCATGAAATCGATAAACAATTTGGGATGTATAACTGACGGAAATAGCGGCAGCAGCTGGCGCGATCTATGCGATTTGGATGGCGGCCGCTAGATGGCGCCACGCAGCGCGCAAAACATGAACGCGGCACAGAAATAGCCGGGATCACCTTCACCTAGGCAAGAGACGCGCGGCGGGCGGGATGGTGCCCACCCAATTGCGAAAAAATTACGCGCTTCTACTGTATCCATTGCTAACACGATCACGAGTCGTTTATTATGTTAAACTTGGGAAGTCCTAGTCGCAAGTAGTATTGGTAAAATAAATATGCTACCAACATCATTCAAAGTAATACCGTTTTGGTCTCGGTTTTATTATTGAATGTGCGTATACGCCGCGGCCTCTGCGTGCAGTAACAACAGAAAAAGCAACTCACGTGTAATATATCGTACTATGTAAAAGGCGCCGTTATCGTATAAGGAAAACATTGCATCGTCACACCTCGCGTCTGCAACAAATATGTCCGCAGTGTCACAACAGTACCGCGCTGTAGGCACGCTAACACATTTGCCTAATCGAGACTCATTAGATGGCGGCCGCTCGCAATTGCCTCGAATTGTCTGAGTGATACGAAATTCCTAAATTAAATCCTGTTCCAACTGGTTTCTATCGGCTATATGGTGACGTGAGCGTAGGGCAATATGCACACAACTGCAAATTCAGACAACACAACAGCTTCAATTATACATATACAAATATATAAACAAAATAAAATTGAAGCTGTTAATTTGTATGTAACATATACAAATTAACAGCTTCAATTTTACAGAAACTAATTTATAAGAGGATAATGTAAGCAACACTGATTCAATATATCACCGGCATGAAAATGACGCCGGCGAAGAATGTGACAGTAGTGTATGATTCATATTATGTAGGTGCTTGCTTTGAAAACACTTGACAAAAGAAAAAAAATCTAAAAACAACAACATCAGACGATTACTCGACATTTACCAAGATTTTTCCTCTTCCCCATATTAATACAGTAAATGTGTAAACTTACGGAAGTGCTAGGTCTTTATAATTGATTACTCAGAGCCTGCTCGATGTCGCCGGACTGGTAAAACGTTTCAACCTAAACCTCAGTTATAAATGTATTTACCGCAATACGAAATGTACAGAGTGCTATCTAAACCATTATTATGTTAACTTACACGTAACTTACAATGATAAAGTTTCTTTTAATTACTTATATATATAAAATATTTTAAATTAGTAATTACAAAAAGAAACGAAAGTATTTTCTTTAATAAAAAATATTTTGTTACAATAAACGCGGACCAATTGTTTAAGCAATTTATGCAAATAATAGATATAGTCAGTTTCCAGGCCTCTTTCTCTCTTTGTCGACTTGATTACACTGTTAAATTGTCTAGTAAATGTCGAAAGTCCAGAACAATTGCTCTTTCACTATGTAATAAAGTGCCCAGCAGTGGCTGCTGACTTCTGATATTGCTCAATATGTACCCAAAACCTCATGGAAATCTTTTTGTTAGTAATCCCCTCATAAAGGTCATTTAAATTACTTATAACAGATTTATATTTTATTCAGGGATTATTGATTCGAACACTCGCCACTCTACAATAGAAATAACATAGTATAAACGGAGGTCAAGTTCATACGATAATGGAAAGCCATATCGTTAATCCTCGGTCGGCTCTGACGTCGCGATATGGACTGATTAATGCGGCGAAGTCGGAACGTTCTCTTACCCGTAGACCACCTGTCTGTCTAATGCTCGCCCCTTCCGGAGACCTTGCCACCTTCGTGATGCGCCAAGCGCATCGTTATATTGTTTAATTTCTTTACTGGTGAACAAACTATAGAAAACTTGCTGTAAAGAAATTACCTGCCCTTAACTCCTCGACCGTTTAGCCAAAAACCCGCCTTTTTCAATGTTATAATTTTTTTTTAAAACATTACAAAACAAGTCCTGTCTTACATATGACTTATGGATAAAGGAAGTCGTTTAGATAATGTCCAGAAGTTTAAGTAACATTGTCAGCTGTGGCAAGCAGCAAATGATTACTTATTTAAGTAATCATTTGCTGCTTGCCTTGTCTATTTAGATAACCCTTTGTAATTGTTTGGGTGCATGTTCGTTATCGGTCTTCAAATGTTTCTTTTTGTATTGTTGCTCGAGTTATGGAAACTGATGACTGTCAAATTAAATGAACGCACAAAAATGTAATTTCCATAACGAATATTTTTTTTCTTCAGAATATAGCAACTAGATCGGTGTGTAACCCACATTTTAAAAATAATTTCCGCTTTACAGTTGTCACTTTACAATCATCTGTATCTCTTCAAAATGTGCCCGAAAAATTTTTTTTTTTTTTTTAAATATAAATAAGGGAGGTACCTTGACAACATAATTGTGTTTTTTTTATTTTATATATTCAAGGAGACCAACACAGTTACCAGCCATTTAAAGGTTCGCGCACCTTAGTATCATTGCCCGCGGATTCACGTATAATTATATATTAATAATAATAATAGTTATTAACTTTTCCGTATCAATTTAGTTCAAAAATGAATGTGATCGCGGCCTAATCAACTGTCCCTTGTTAACTTATCTAGCGTATTTATTCTTCGACGGAGTTAAATATTTACAAGTTTTATTATATACTGTTCTCTCCTTGAATGAATAGGCCTGTATGAACACGATATCACTCCAATTTGAATTTACTATTTAAGTAACGTTTGCGGCTGATCACGATTTCTTACAGATGTTTTTCTTATTTATTTTTTGAATAAATTACGTTTTTGTCACAATAATATTAAACGGCATAATAAAAAAATTGTAAATGTGACTACAGGCTTAACCTTTGTCATCAAATAGACACCTATAATGTTGGTTTTAAATAAGACGAGATATTAAGTTAACTAAATTTCTGTATCATGAAATAGACTTCTATACTAATGTTATAAAGATAAATTATTTGATTGATTGTTCTGGATTAACTCAAAAACTACTGAACCGATATAAAAAATTCTTTCAGCAATAGAAAGACCTATTAGGGAGAACTCTAAACTATTATATTTTTGTCTACACGAGCGAAGGGCGTCGTAAACCCGCCCCGGGTTGCTAGAAATTAATATAGTTTCAATCATTTCCAAAAAATAATTTTGATTAAATCGATGAATACTTTAAACCTTTTAATTTTATACAAATACGCAGACGGATGCGACTGGTGACTTTATTTCGCACTATTTATAGAAGTCTTACAGCGTGACGACCGCCTGTCTCGGCAATCAGGTGACTTATTTGTCCCAGGCTCGGTTTCCGGGTTCAAATTCGAACTAAAACTAAACGCTTGTGTAAACTCATTGGCTGTGGACCGCATATCTTCTCTGTAGTAATGAGATAAAAACAATTCCGAACGTGATAAAACATGTAGGATACTCGTTTCCTTCTACTTGATAATATTTTCTTATTATTAATATCGGGGTGCTGATAATGACACGTAATTATCACTTCAGATTTTTTGTTACTTTCTGAAAAACTAAAATTTATACTCTGTATATAGATAGATAAGTAGAGCCACAATTTCCTCTATACTTGGAATATTTAGCTATTTATTAAATTTTTATTATTTATTATTTTATCTGTGGCATTTACATACGCGTCACGGGATAGCAAGTGTCGCGTAGGAATCACGCGGATAAATCCTGTTAGAACCGAAGCTTCCATTTAATTGTAAGCCTCGTTCGCTTTGCCGTCTTTTAATTGGTTTGTCGCAGAGAAGTTTTCTCAGTCGAAGTTTAGGCGCGAGCTAATACAAACGTACAAAACGATCGATAATTTCTCTCCCATATCAAGTAGAGGTATTATAAAATATAATCTGTGACGTTGCAAAAAAGAAACCAAAACATTGCTAGTGGGTACACGCGGCCGCGGCACAGTCGCGTCCCCGGCGTGCAGCCGCTCAGCCGCCTCCGCTGTGACATTACGAGTGCAAGCGAAGGTGCGAGGACGATGGCCGAGCTGGCGCTGAAGGCCGACCGCGTCCGCGAGCCCCTGCGCCTCTCATCCTTTTACGAACTGTACAAGCGATTCCTAAAAGACCACGGTTGCAAGTGGCACGATGTCGCCAAACTCCTTAACATAGTGGCCGAAGTACTTTTCGATGTCGATGGCGCCTTTACTCGTATCGCGGGCAAGGTCAGTACTCGCCAGTTTTTCATGTCCATGAAAAGGTTATAAGAAAATATGTTACCGAGTATGTTACAAATTCCTTAATCAAAGTCGAGAATCTTTATAACGATTTATTAAAATCTCAAATATGTTTTAATTGACTTTCTAATATAAGGAACATGTATATTCTTTTCAACAAAAAAATGTTTGAAAGGACTGTACCCTAACGGTATTAACGACGGGGTCCGCGGACCAATGGCGGCACGGCAAGCTTTACCTGCATCCCGGTCTCGTTTAGAGATTCTTAACGTATCTCAACAGCTGATAGTACAGTGCCTACCGTCGTACAAACTGCAATGGATAATAGTGTGCATTAAATACATTTTAACCACTATTTTTTGCTATAGTTTCATGTCTCGTGATATAATGAAGCCGTTTAGTTTACTAAAAGTGGTTAAGAAAGTTGTGGATTTTTTCATTTTAACATTGACAGATGATTTCAACTCCCTGGAGGTAACATATATTATCATCACTTTTTTCATCATTCTGTTCGTACTTTGACGTTTTTGTAAAATACATGCATTCAATATTATACGTTTTTACCTTCCGGATTACGATACCAATAGATTCTCGAAAGTGTGAAATGCCTTTGTGTACAGAAACATCTATCGAGTAAAAGTGCTAACATTTTGGATTTTTGAGAAGTCGAATCGCACGAATAGAACGCGGGGAATGTTTGATATTTCACCAGCATTTCCGTTACGTTGCGCCGAACGCCGGCTGACAACATTACCGATACAGTGTCCATTGTAAAGTTGAGTACGAGTTGCATGACTAAAGTTTGAACACCGAGATCGATCAGTAAGACGATGGAACACCCGACCCGATAAGAAAAGAACTATGAACAAATAAAATTTTGTTGACATTATAATGATAAGAGACACGAAGAGTAGTCATGATTTAAAGCTATTTTCAAACACGCTTCTTTGCACCGATAAGAAAACTGTTAGTGATTATGCTAGATCTATGGAGATTAAGATTGACCCGAGGCTTTAAACACGATAGTCACAGTTTGATAATTAATAACAAGTACGTGTAGAGTTCTCAGTGCGCGCACGCAACGCATTGTTCACCCACTAACCCATTTACTGAGCGCATATTGACAGAATTGTCTTGGCGCTCGAGCTCGCCATTCGGAAAAAGGGATCGCACGCATCGTCGGTGTCATTGTTGCTTATTGCAAACGCGGCTACCGCAGAACAACCAGAGGTAATGAAACAACAAGCTACCCTTAAGTAATTCTTTTTCATGAAACTGACTGAAATTTGCTAGTCTTGATATGATAGTCGTAAAATATTAGCAAGACGTAGATTCGGATCACGTTTAATGTTTTATGAGTACAACTGTGTTTTTAGAGACAAAAGCGTCATCGCTTTTTACACGCATGTGTCAAATTTTAATAGCACCTTGACATGATTTTCGAAAATGAAAGCATAATTCGGTTTTTATAGTCGTTATTCTACCGAAGACAAACATTAAAGTCCAGTCAATGTATAAATGTTTACAAATATCTTTACGTGTATATAAAGGCGCGTATTAAATCGGCGGAGCAGTGGGTAATGCGACGAAATGCGCACGCGGCGGCACCTCGGAGTGCGCGGGAGGGCGCTCCCACGGGTTGCCGATATTTTTAGTCCGCGACCATTACTTGGCACCGACGGCCGCACTCGCCTGCGCTACTGATCTTTCTGAAATCCCGTCCGCGCTTAGGTACGCTCTCGGTCCAGAGTACGCCCAGTATAATATCCGCCGGCAAGCTGTACGCCTCCTGCATGACTCCACTCTCGGCCCGATGAAAACATGAAAGGCCCTACGCGTGTTGAATTATGATAGTGAAAAAATGTAATGTGAAGTATATATCCCGGTTAGAGTGATTTGGTGTTGCAACCAGTGAGCAAGAAGAGACATGGCCGGCACCGGCACGACCAGTCCGCGACGTCAGCGCTACGGTCGCTCGTCGACCTCCAGCGTGACTCAGTTGCTGTCGGACAGTTACTCCAGTATCATCAACCGGCTGACGCGGCGCGGTCCTTCCGAGAAAAACGACGCCGTCATCGATACTAAGGTCCACGTCGCTCGGACTCGTTACGACGACAAATTACTGACTAATAAAAACTCGACCCTCGCCAACGTCCGTCGGTATGATAACAATAGCCATATCTCTCCTTACACGTCTGTCGCTTCCGGATTATCCGGATCCACGCGGAAATTGAACGACGAACGTGTGTACTCGAGTTACCTCGCGGCGACCAAGTCCCAGATCGATACATCACCCTTACACTCGAGCTCCGGCATTAGCGCTCTCGCTCGCAGTGACTCATTCCGCAGAGCTCATTTGAAAGACAATCAATCGTCGCCGTTCACCAAACGTTACCCTCTCAAGGAAGCTAACAACAATAATGTAGATCCTACACTTATGCTTGGCAGCACGCGCAGCCGTTTGGAAGACAAGTATTCATCTGTTCTAGACAAAATTGCGATACAGAAAAAAGAAAGAGCTCGGAAAGAGAAGGAGGATCGCGATAAAACTCTGGAACCCGAGCCGATAGTGCCCCGGGGTCTTATGAGAAGTCTGACGACTGCCGTTTTCGGCGAGAATTCTTTTAAACGAAACATTTATTCGCACGAGAAGACTAGAGATAAAACACCCTTCAGAAATACAACAGACCGACGTTTATCGTCGGGACATACACACGATGATAGGAACGACTTCAGAAATGGCTTCGATGTCACAATCAAAGATCGTCTCGGGAAAGATAGAGATAGTGTTTATCGTCGACATCAACGGAGATCACTCCGCGCGGAAAAAAGTGACGAGGGAAGAGGCGGAAAGTTATCCCTTCGTCCCGTCGATATAAACATTCAGCCGGCGGCCCGCGATCTGATATCGCCCTTGCAGCAAGGCGGCAACGCCAAGCCGCACGTCACCAGGACCCCGGCGTCCTCCCCCGCCAGGGAAGCCGGCAGACAGAAGCAGATTTACTTCCCGTCCAGCGACGAAGACGACGACAAGACGCCCGTGGGCGATCGCGTGCTTACGGAACGCGAAACTAGACGAAAAGAAATACAAAGCCTCATTATGAAGTACGCGCATTTAGACGAAGTGTACGGCCGCATAACGGAGAAGGAACCGAATGGCGTAGGCACCGGAACGAACCCGGCGCAAAAGCCGGCGCCGCTGGGGGTGGGCGACGTGGTGGCTCTGCCGCCCGAGCTGCGCGCGCGCCGCCGCCCCCAGCGGCCGCGCCACCTGCTGCGGCGCGCCGCCACGCCGCCCGTAAGCACAAGCTAACCGCCTGCGACTGTTCCTCTGTGTTCTGCGCTAACACACTCCGGTCCGTGCTTTTCAATGTACGCTTACCAATATTTTATACATTAACGATTCAATGCCCCTTTCCTTTACATACAAGCGAACAATATTTAGTCCACAGTAAAACCTATTACGAACGCAATAAACATTGAATGCATGTATTTTCTAATAATGCCCAAATAACGAAGGTACCTCCAAAACGTGACTTCTGTAATACGTGTGTTAGTGTTCCTCTGAATTGGGACGGTAGATTTAAAAAAGGTGTCATCTACAATTGTACTCCTACTAACAGTGTGTTTTTGACGTTCGTAGAAATGAGACAAAAGCAATTGCTGTGAGATGATAGTGCATGTTATCGGCTCATTTGTGCGTGTTGTTACGGACAAAATGTTTCTTTATTGCATAAGAATATTTACAAACGCTGGTCATAAGCAAAGAAGCTCGATCCATTCGGGCGTATCGGCCGTTAGTACACTTATTATTTATAGTAAGGGCTCGGGTGGACACTGATCGAATCCCGTCGGTGTGTGTGGCTGGTTCTTGCGAGGTGGCGAGTGATCGAGTAGTGTTGATCCGTGACGAGTTGGACCGCAGGCTGGCGCGACCCGCAGCGCCCACCCGTCCGCCCTCTAACAGCATGTACGACACACATTCCAATTGTCGCTTGTCTGACGGGCAACCGTTCCATTCTGATTGTTGGGTACAACACGACTCGGGTCCGTGGCGAACGCGTGGCGCTCTCCGTGGCATGTGGCGTGTGGCGTGTGGCGTGTGTGCGGGACGCGGGCGCGGGCGGCGGCGGCGGCGGCGGCGCTGACACCACGCACTGCAGAGCTCCCGGGCGCGCTCCTCCGTCAAGGACGACAAGGACGGACACCTGGTGTACTGGCCCGGATATGTCATGGGAGCGAGATGTTCGTGTCCACAACATAACTTTACCACATCCCACCCATATCGAAACACTACAACACATGTTCACACCACACATGAAAACACCCTACACGCGCACAAAGACTACACGCTGCATACAATTAAATTATACATCGTTTTAACGTAAACACAAACAAAATAACACCTCACACTAACAAATGACAGTTTATTAAATGTGTAACTTTCTCAGTACATTCAAGCTCCGTTGCAGACATTCGTGTTCTACGAAGATTTTCCCACACATTAACTTTGCTTTTATTTTATATTTTTATATTTTTTTTAAATATTTCATCAAAATATTTAATTTTTTTCTTAATTTTGCGCTCCGATATAATGCTTTAGTTAAATTTTTAGACTTGTATAACTTTTTTCGTAGGATTACGTCCTATTAAATATGTTATTATGAAAACAAGGCTTATCCTAGCTCCATTACAACGATAGTTATCGGTGCAGTTGATTCATTATGTACTCGGTTACTTTCAGATAAGATCATCGACACTCTCGGTGAGGGCACATTCGGAAAGGTGGTGGAAGTCAAGGATTTAGAAATGTAAGATATGTTTTTAGTTAATATTTATAAATAAACTTTAAGAACTCTCTCATGCAGCAGAATATTTATGCTTTGTTTGCATCTCATTATATGTTGTTTCGAGATACACTAATTTGATATGGAACGGTATTGAGACGAAACAGCGGGCAATGTGTAGCTCAGCATACTGTCTATGTAATGAATGTATGATGTATGCATGCACATAAACTAGGGACTTATAATATGTATAATAATTGTTGTTGCCCGACTGACGGGAGGGTTATGTTTTTCGCGAGTATGTATGTATTTTCTATTGTGACCTTCTATATCCTAAACGGCTGGATCGATTGTGACAAGTGAGTGGTCATGATTTGTATTTTTCCCTAGTGTTTCACAGTGGGTACAAACAAATTAACACTATTTTCTAATGTTGCTAATGATAAAATGAGTTCGCATACGCGCTCAATATCTGCGACACACGTTGTTTTGGCAAAGCGAACGCATGCTGATTGTTCAAGCTCTATTTTCATTTGTTTACATTACCCAGTCTACCTTCGCTGGCTATTTCTAATGAATTCCGTTCTTCATATAAGTTTTTAGATAGTTTTTCTTCTATTAGATATTGAATTCATAGCTGTGTATATGAATTTATATTTCGTTATAAAATATACATTTAAATCTTACAATTACGTTTTACCGCTATCTCTATATTATACATTTTGAAATAATATTCCTTCCTATTTCTTTCAGGGAACATAGAATGGCTCTTAAAATAATAAAAAACGTCGAGAAATACAGAGAGGCTGCAAAGTTAGAGATTAATGTATTAGAAAAGTTGGCGGAAGTTGACCCGGACTGTAAACAGTAAGTACAGAACGTTCGTCAACTTTGATTTCCTTTCTGTGATAAAATGACGTAAAATGTAAATACGTATATGTATACTCAGCAAATAAATCATATCTATATGCGTTTGCTTAACTTCCTCCCGCGCATAACTTATGAAAGCCAGCAGCCTGCATACCTAATATGCTGAACATTGACCGTATTCATTAAAACATACTTCTTGTCGCGTCTGTGTTATTGACATTTCCGAAGATCTTGTACGGTGGTAAGCAGTTATCATGTGTCGATGATTGTCATCGGGCATTTGTGAGCGGAGCGCGCGCCTGTAACGCTGTCGGCAGTCGGCTGACCTTGCGTGGTTGTATGCGACGCTCCGCCGCCACTGGCACGCCGCCAGCGACCCGACCGATGTCAACCAAACACACAAAAATACCACCCGCCCCTGTCCCCTGCCCCCCGTGACGCAGCTAGCGCTGTTTTTATAAATACTAAATATTTTATATCGCGACCAGTTTTAGAATCGACCTTGATTACAAAATTATTACACTTATGTTGTGCTATTACCCAAAAATGTCTACTGAGAAATATCTTTGTCTATCTCGTAGCAAAATTTATATTATTTACGATACAATACAGGCTTTCATTTATAGTATGGTATTCAAATGAACAAAGAATTGGCTTATATCCCATATAGTTATACACCTATTCACTCGTCTTTATTACATAATTTTGTGATCAACGAAATGAATCTCATCTCGTTTAATCTATGATTACTCAATAACAGATTGGTCATCATTTAGTCATACCCATAACCATTGGAGAAAAGCAATGATAAAATTATAAAGTTGATTTAATGTCCAAAATAAAACGGTCTTTCATATTATTTTAGTAGGTCATCAAACCTAAATAATATATTATTATTTAAATTTCACGTGTCAATGCCATCAGTAAAGTATATAAATATTTAAGATCATATCGATGTTATATATGTAAACAAAACTTTATTATTAATATGATTGTATTTTATTGTTACAGTTTGTGTGTAAAAATGCTGGACTGGTTTGAATACCACGGGCACATGTGTATCGCATTTGAAATGCTTGGACAAAGTGTATTTGACTTTTTGGTAAGTTTTTATTTATCAATAATGATTTGAAACTAATTTAAGTAAGGAATAAAAAGGAACTGAAGCAGTAAGTTGTCTAGGTCGCCTCGCAAAAGTAATAACCACTGGGAAAGAAAGTTTTTAAGCAGGGATCGCATACCCCTAAGCAGTGAAATGGTTAAACCCTTACCCATTTCGTTGCATTAAACAAAAAATCAAACCTTCAAATGGCTTGAAAACGCACACATAATGAAGTTCTTGTGAAATGCTTGAAACTATGTTAAATGATTCATTCATAATTATGATGCAGTTCACTTGATGATATTTTTATGTACTTACAAACACACACACACACACACACACACACACACACACACACATATATAT
>DWLR01001650.1:0-17498 GCA_018246295.1 Papilio alexanor hazarajatica
TATATATATATATATATATATATAGTAGTATATTTACTCTTTACTATTTATGTTAACTTTTCTTTACTCTCAATTCTTCTTGTTTATTTTATCCTTTTGTGTATATATATTTAATTAACAATCCAAAAAAAAGCTTCATTTCGTCCTACTTCTCAAAAACTCGTAACTAATAAAACTTCCGCTTAGAGTATAATAGCTGGCAAAGTGGCCTAATAACAAACTGTTAATCCCCTTGCCGCGAACTGTATCATTCATGATATTTTACGAGAAACATGGACTGTAAACACGCGGCCTTGCAAACAACGCGAAACTTTGCTAACTTTCATCACGCGTTCGCGCAGTGTGTAATTAATCAACAATCATCTCATCTTTTTATTCCGGATTGTTTATATACGTATTTAAATACATAAGTGAACAACATATTTCGAGACATCCGAACAAAAAAACACAAAAAATTTGACTTCATAGCTTACGTAGGTTAAACTAGTGATAATGATAGACACAGAACATAGAGTTAGGAAAAAGTTGTAGATCTTCAAAATGCCAAATAAAGCGTTTATCTCACAATACTCATTTATTTTCTTTAAATTCGTAGTTTATTAACGACGCCATTTTTTCGAATTTAATTCGTAGTTCTTCGTCAGTCGAATTCATTCAAACTAGAGCATTATAATATGGAGATCATAATATTCGAGGCACATTAATTTTGACACAATCTTTAGAAGATATGACAATATATAAATCCAATCGCTACTAATAAATAAGAATAAATATACTTATATCGATGCGGCTGTAGATAATTTGTCGCCTAAGAGCAGCAAAGGGCACGCACGCCGGACGCTATCATGTTCATATAAAACAGTCGCTTCTGTTTATTGATGTTCATATAGTTTTCACTAACAGACAAGGACTCGAGATGAAAGCTTACATATTTGTATGATAAAGCTTCTCTGTAAATTAGCTAAACTTAACTTACTATTTAAGGGTTCATTGTTGAAAAAGCTATAAATTAGTACGTAGCATGACAGAATAAAATGCAGACATACGAGTTAATACTTTGCTAACGGTGCGAAGCCAGGGCGGGTTCAGTAGTAGATTATATAAATTTAATAGCATAAATAATCAAGGTACATCAATTTAATAAGATTCGAAAAATTAGACGAGAAGCACGAGTTTTGTTTGAATAAATCTTAAAAAAATGTCAATATACATTTATGTACAAATTGAAGAACACTAGCCGAAAGTTTATAATGTCCGAAATACAAAAAAATATGCAGTGTATATTCTCGCAATTCCATGATAAAAATATCTATTATAATCTTTATTTAATATTTGTAATACTATTATATTTAAGACGCTGTCAGAGTAATAAAACTTGATGAATGCGTTTGTTTCGACACCGCTCGGAAACAATACCACACTGTAGATAGCATTCCAGGAATCGCTGCCAAACCGTAATGCATTGAATTTTTTACACAATAGATATTTTATTGGTAGCTAGAAACTTGATATAAGTACGAGGAAGAAAGCAATAAAAATCTTGGAACTGTGCCAGTAAAAGTATTTCAAAGTGCTTCTTATCCTTTTTACGTTTGATAATTATATTACTTATTCGAACTATTTGCAACAACTGCAATTTAATTTTTTAAGTCTGCTTAGTTATTTAAAATAATTGTACTATTGCCGAGAAATTCAGCGTACAAGTTCTTTTAAGTTATCATATTTTTTTTAAATAAAATACCACGTAAAAGGCGTGACACGTCACAGCATATATATGTCTGCATATATTTTTTCTGTCTTACCAAATACCGACCTGTAGATTTTTTATCACTTAGCCTTATGATAGTATTTTATCAAATTTAATAAATTGCCATAAGCCTTCCTTCTCAATCCCGTTCTATTAGTGACAAGTGTATGAAAATCGACCGACAAATGTGGGGGCTGGGTTTTAAATGTACACGTTAGCGCCCGGATACGTGTACTTTTTATTATTTTGATATGGAAGATATCTAAAATATTTGTAATAATGATTTAGTGTAAAAAGCATGAACAATGGGGTAAATAAAACAAAGGCCAGAGGAGGGAATGAGAAGTAGAAGGCGATTAGAGAGCATTAATGTGTTTGAGGCCTGAAAATATAAAAAAAAAAACTTGCAGATAGGACTTATCTTCTTTACGTAATTTACAGTTTTGGTTCAGTAATAAATAATAAATCTGGATGAATGCGATTTCGAACTATGATTAAAATATCAACCAATTGCTTATTGTTTTGAAAAATTAAAGCCAATGTAATGAAATTTTAAAATCTCCAATGTATTCAAAGATATGATAACCTGAATGCCTTTCAATTATTAATTACATTCTGTTTAGCTAAGCAGTAGGACATTAAATCTGAATCTGTATGTTAAAATGGTACATTACTACAACAATAGTTTTATGCAAAAGTTACGAAAAAAATACATTTTAATCTTCCTTGTGAAATTCTTTGTTAAAGCACAGTAGCTTAAGTTATGTTCAATTAAGCATAGAAACAGCCTTTCTTTAGCGCTACATTGCTTCTACAGGAATTACAATTCATTTAAGGGAAACCATTGCCATTAATGCCATTTTTGGCATTAATCTTAGCTGTTCGAATTTTTTCAACTTCGCGTGAAATAAATCTTCGAGCCATGGTTCTAAAGTTTTATTAGATAGGAAATAAGTTCATTGATAATACAAATTTCCTATTCACAGATATTGCACTAACGCGCTGAGCGAAATATAAGTACTACCAGTTCTTTGAAATATTCATGAATAACAATAACTTAACAGTATTTAATTATTAGGCTGGGGAACTTTTTCATTAAGGTTAAATTCATGCGTGTCAAAGTTTAGAAAACTGTTAGAGTTTGCGTCATTGACAATGTTTATAATATTATTATCTGCTCACATAAAAATAACGTTATAGTATCGCGTGAGTTGTCTTATAAAGGAAAAGAATAATATTACTTAGCCGTGTTCTACTCGTAGGAAATTTGTCGATAAAAATCAGCGCTCATTTGACACGTGTAATCCTAATTAATTAATTAAATGTGTCCTTTATGATACTTTTACATACGTTACTACCTTTATGATCGTTATCCGCGCGTGATAATAAGTTGTTTTTTGAAATATTTGTACTTACGAAGTCCTAAAGTTAATAAGAAATCGTAGGAAAAATATAAAATGTGCACCTGTTTAAAATCCTAAAACCAGTTAGTTGGCATCTTACAAAATTTACCAAATTTAACTTATTTCACTGAGACACCGAAAACGAGTGTTCTGTGATTGCACTACATACATGCTGACATTTAAAACAATTTTGTTTATTTTAATATATTATTCTTACAAACATCAAAGGTAACAAAAAATCATTGTGACATTTAAAAGTTTGCTTGCTAATTTTAATCTACTTAAGAGTGATAAGACTATGGAATAATTTTCTGAATGTCATTGCAAAACTATGCTTAATGTCCTTATTTATTAAATTTTCGTCATTAGGGTTATAGCTTAAGTTACGTACGTTGCTCTTCTGCTCCAGCAGTAGATCGCTTAACATAGAGATCTGGCGTCCATAGACATCCGCAACAGCACGGAAACTACAAGTGCATTGCCCCCTAAGCCATATTGTTTTGGAAATATCGCTGGGGACAGATCATTCCACAATGCGGCTGTGCGAGGCAGGAACTTTCACGAAAACCGCACAGTTGTGGAATGCTAACCATTAAGATGGTGTGGATGGTATTTGGAACTCTTTCGTGTTGAGCGATAACAAAACCCAGCGGCAGAAATTAGTCCACACAGCAAAGTTTTGATGCAAAAAAATTTTTTCTTGGAAACAGTCCACAATAGAGACGTTAAAAAATAAGTTAGTTAAGAATAGAAACGCGACATCTCCAAGCAATGCTAGAGGATCAAGCCGTTGCTTAAATTCATACTACCCTAATGGCAACTTGACCCTCGATTCGATTAAGCTTTTCGATGACGATAGGTCTCTCAAATAGTTTGAGGGATTTACGAAATAGTCAAATAGTTGTGTGTATAACCAGACTTAAAGGCACTAAAAGAATGCTTTGGTTTGGCTATCTAAAAAATTGATAGAATTTCTCAACTTATCATTCATCTGCCGCTCAGTCGCATCAACACTGGAAAGAAAATACTGGAGCACATCCTTCAGCGATGAGGTGATAACGCGTTTAAAGATATTCTCGCTGACGGGAACAGAACGTAACAGAGCAACGAAACTTTCAGTATCCCAGCTCTCAAAGCAGGGTACTAACAAGCGTTGTTGATTGTTTTTGAATGAAAGATAAAACAAGATACAAGTAGGTAATGCCTACACCCTGCCGATATCGTTATAACCAAATTTATGAAGTGATTGTGGTCCAAAGACCATAATCACTTCATAAATTATTATTTATATATTCATATATTTATATATTACATATTATTCATAGACTATATATTTAATAATTAAATATGTTTAAAAAAAGTCATCTAGGGCTAGCTAACATTACTACGTCATTTGTCGCCCTCTTTCCTGTCGTTTTGACGTTCAATAAGCACAAAACAACAGTTTTCATTGTGGACGTAATAAAACTGAATTATATAAATATTGTTATAACGTCAAGGGAAAATACAAAATTTATCATGTTTTTACGTATTGACGCAGTTAAGTGCAAAGTGAAGCGTAGTTGTTTTGTTGATGCAATTCCATTGGAACTTTTATTATATCCAGACATGTAAATCACTTGCAACTCAGTTTGTCATAGTCAAAGTATTCCGACATGAAAGGTGAACTTGTTGATCAATTGCTGTTGGCATAGCATATTCACAATTATTGTTGGACATTTTATAAAAAAAAATTATAAAATTTTGAAGACGAATCCGGTATCAGATATTTCTTTATTAGCAATTTCGCCTTGTAAATACTTAATTTAATTTGATAAAGGTTTTCAATTTATATATTTAGTAGCGAACCCACCCCGGCTTCGCAAGGAATACAAATTTTTCTAACATACCACGTACCGGTCTATAGCTTTTTTAACATTTAACCTCATTATAGTATTTTCACCAGTTAAATAAAGTATATTCGTAATCTTAATTCTAAATGCCTGATTATTAGTAAAAACTGTATGAAAACCGACCAACAGATGTGGGACCGGGCTTTTTATGAACACGACAATACCGCGGCGCGTTAGCATCTAATTCGAGGCGGCGATTGAATTTTTCGATTGCGCCTACTTTTTTTATTTTGATATCTTCTAAATAATTTGTTGTGTATTTTTGTTTGACTTAAAATATCATATTGGACTGGATGTTTAGTACTGGATTTTAAAAAAGGACGTAGCAAATAACGTACGAATTTTATTTGATTTCTTAAAGAAAAAATGGTTATTGTCTGACATCCATAGAAGACAGAGATATCAGACAAATAATCTGGATTTTTTTTAATATTTTCGGAGATATACAGTAATCAAATCAAATATTGGCACTTTTTTGAAGTTCTGAAATGTGGCGTTTATTTGAATATACTTAATTTTTATTACAATGCACTACATGATACACACACACACACATACATACATACATATATATATATATATATACAGTAGACCTTTCGTTGTATCGAATAGTAACGTGATTTATTTATACGATATAGTTTCCCATGATATTTATTCAAAGTCAAATTTTCCATTACCAATGATTCAGAAATTTACAACAACTGCGTAGACACAAGACGTAGACTCTCGGAGCAAAGATTTATCCATTTGTTATTGTAGTGCGTTAAGTCCTTTAATTATTGTAGGACTTGTTATCTATATCCTATAGTTGTTTCTCAGACAGCTATAGCAGCTACGGAGCTGCTGTAGATTCCGAACAATAACGATATATCTGTCTACACACTGGTGTATTTAGATATATCGACCTACTTATGGATAACAGTAAAATCCAGGATACATGAAAGAGTGGTACATATGTGTCGACACAACGTAGGTGGGAAAAAGCAGGGAGATGTTGAAGTTTTTCAAGAATGAGGTTGTCGTACAAAACGTACTAACGATTCGAACGCTCTCATGTTTCTTATTGACGCTGACAAACTCACAGGATTACGTGTCAAGTTAATTAAACATTTTTCACCGTACTTGTCAAACTTATTAAGTGTATAAATACCTACATAATACTAGTTTATATTTATATGTTCGTGATGAATAAACAGATTATTGAATTGTAGTAAATGTATTTTTTGTTGTATTCATCATTAGTTAATTACTTTAATAATAATAAGTCTTGGTATCGTAATAAATTTAAAAAATCTACGATATTTAAGTCCAATCCGGCATTTGAATCTAGTAATTAACCTTTGCTTGCTTATTCCCAAATCAAAAACGTAGGTAAAACGTTATTCTGAAGACTCACGGCATTTTTATTTAAAAAAAAAATATGATAATATCCTGCTTATAATCCTGAAAGCTTGGTAAGCGTAGTATGATTGTGGAGGTCACATTGATGTAGGATATTCTACGAACGCCCCAGTTTTTACATATATTGAAATACACGGTGAACGTGTTATTATAATACCTTTACTGATCCTCAATTCTTTTTATAGCCCGAGAAATAAATCTTAAACTGAGAACATGCAATGCTTTATATACTTCTAAAAATAATTTCAAATGTATTCTCTTTTCACAAACCAATGGAAACGTGAACACAATAAGTAATTATCAAGTAATTCAAATTAAGGAAACTGAATCCTGTAATTGTAAATTCCCTGTATCGTAAAGTTTAAAAGTCGTCCCGAGTTTCAAACCTATTGAAACAGCCAAATTGCGCGACGTTGTCAAATTTACAAGAGTGCACCAAAAAAATGCATCTAGCAACAACGCACTCCCCACCAACAGAATGAGACGCTCACGCACACTGCGAGCTTTTGTGCATATCACATTCACAACAACACGTTACATGGCTTTACAATACCGGGATTCTGAGAAATGCTCGGCACACTACAGCAATGCGTTAGTGTGGGATTATCTGTCGAAAAACTTCTAGCTAACACTCACACAGACACGATTTAAAAACAATAATGCGTTGGCGCAGCTACAAGCGTGCAATTTTGGTTACCATTCTAAGCTTTACAATCCATTTAAATTCGAGTAAAAAAAATACAAGATCACATATTGCATTTAATACGTGTATTTTTTGTATGAAATTTTCACTGCGCAATAAAATTTAAAAAGCTTAACATAAAAGCGCAAGAAATATGCAGTATTTGACCTCGTGGTATTTTATTACTTGTACCAACTAGTTGTACCTAATTAGTAAAAAAGTTAAGATTATGGTCATTTTAACATACGATTTATCGTTCTATTATTATAGATTGATTTATTGTAAAAAATACGCAATGCGCGTTCCTTTGTTTATAAAATCTAAATATGTTCAATGTACCTATAATAAACGGTGAATTTATAGTTACGAGTGTCGTAATAAGTGTATTTTGTAGCAATTTGATTGTCTAAAGATTTACACCAGTGATGCATGTACATATAGCCCAGCGAGGGATGGGGTGCATAGGAATGCAGTGTGAATAAAAAACGAAACAGTTAGACGCGGGGGTGGCGAGCTTAGAGACCGGTTCTGTGGCCAGAACAATCACTGTTATTTACCAGTGCGTTAAAAATTTCGAATGTCGAATGGTGCGGCGAAAAATTTTTGTTTTAATATCTTCTCTTCCTAACTAGGCAAGGCAATATGTATTTTGAGCGTATGTTAAGAATATATAACGTATTGATACACACACTGTTCTTTCTAGAAACTAATATTATGAATAATATGCCGTTTACCGCTGATACTGACATAATCTTTTAACGTTATTTATCAAAAAGAAAACTATCTTGTTATTTATGATATAATTAATGAATTTATATATCTTAAATATCGGTTGCCATGGTAATGACAACTTTTAGACACATGCTGTCTATTCTTGAAATTAACGTACAATTTTGAATATATGATATATTGCACAAATATTATTACCTATTTTGTCTTGGGCTTTTGTCAAACCTTAGACCTAGGAAGTATTATCTGGGTCCACCAACTTCACAACGATATCGTTAGTCATCAGGTGCATAGTGTAAACTATACTATACTAGATATACATAATATTACACACCTTAAGAGCTTCGCAAGCAATGATGTAAACTTACCCCAGAACTATTTTGAAGCATTTTTTCGATCTATGAAACATTCACATGGCTACATTAATATTACACTAAACGTATTTTTTTATGTGGAATCTATTTACGGGACTAACGTCAGACAAGTATTTTAGGAAATGTTTGTCTCTAAAAATCGAAAAAGCTATGGCAAATGACCATGCACGTCTTATGTCCTTTCTTATAATTTTAATCTATACACACACAGTCATCACAATTAGTTTGGGAGAATGTTACCGTAACAAACATACAGAATTACATCCGCCTCTATAACTATATAGTAAAATATAAGACGTATATTGTCTCTCACAATATTAATCATGCAAATTCGTGTCAATGTACGTTAGTTTCTCTCAACAGACCTTTTAACATATAATTGTAACGCAATAAAACTTGTAGAACTGGTTATTTCTTTAAAATAATGTGCATAATTTGTCCCTCGAAATGGTGAATGACCTTATTACAAATATATAGCCTAATCGCAACAAGAACGTTATATGTCGCGCTTGTTTGTGATTATATATTATATATCTATACCAGACTAAACGTAGGACGATAAGGTCGCATACGATTCGTTCTTTTTGTAACAAATTGCCACGAGATGACAAAAAAATCAGTTAGAAGTAAACACCCTTATATGTAAAATACACTGTACATATAGGTAAGTATACAGGTGTTTATTTAAGGATACGAGTCAAGGTTATGGAAAATCTGGTATCTGCTCTTGATATTTGTACAACCGGAATATTGTTGACAATGAATAACAACATGCATATAGATATGCTGTTTTATAAATTCATGACGTTCTAGAACAACATGAGGGTTAAAACATGCTCTTATATATGGTGATCTTTTTATGATTGATGAAGTCTTCTTGAAAGCTTGAACAAGCAAAACCATTAGACATTTTACGATACATGGTAATATCACAACGTCCGAGCTAGAGTGTTCCATGACATTGTCGGAAATTGATTGCCTTTTATCCCGGAATTAATTCACTTTTTCTTTTCCAAAAAGGACTGTATCTCCTCTGCTTGTGTGCAAAAGAGCCGCAAAGGCCATTGCAACAATAACGTTGTGGTGGTTACATACGAGTATGTGATCAGCTTGCTACTTTTTAACTGGGTCAGGCTCCAAAAGGCTCCAGGATCTAAAAGCGGCAAGGATATATGCGACGGTAAAGGGGGTGACGTCAGGAAATCTATAAACGTACGTATTGTATGTACGTATTACGTATTCCGAGAAATCTGTTAAAAGTTTAAATAAAGAACACTAATATTATGTAATTAAAATGAAAAATGCACATCCGTTGCCCATAGAGATATGCAAGTATTACGTATTTCTATTTGGCACGAAGCTGGCACACCTCTCCCGCTTCCTCGATATCCATACATCAACTTATACATGTTTGTCGGTTAGGGATATTCCTTATCCGGCGGCACTGAGTTGCTTCTGTGAAGCCGTCATGGTCCAGAAGAAAGTCGTCGAGCGGAATCGAGGGAAAGCCGCTGCCACTCGGAGACGGGGACATCAACGCGTCAGCGAAGTACGTGAGTTAGCCGCTTGAAGCGGAATCCGGTGGGGGACCTAATAACAGATCCTGTTGAGGGCTGGGCCACTCAAGCTACAAGATATTCTGGCCTCCATGGCCTTCTGGTGTTCGAAGGAAGTTTTCACCTATAGTTAAAGGTCGTGGCGGCGCACTCGATGTTACGGTTCGCCTTTCTAGTGAAGTAGAGAGGTTTGTCCCCCCAAAGATGAAGCTGCGTCAGCTGCTGGTACAGGAGGAGACGCGGATGTGTGCGACAGCGTTCCCGTAGCCTTGCCAGCATGCGTGGAAATAACACTAGGGGTTTTAGTCGGTGCGAGTCCGACACAATCCGTGCTTGCCCCCGCGAGAGCGGTAATGGGTAGGCATTTCCTCACATCAAAAAGGGCACTCCTTTTGATTGTTATGTTTTTTAAGTTGGTGTTAAAATTAAAATATTTTTTTATTGTTGAAAGTTGGCTTATAAATTATAAATGCTAATAACAATTATATATTTTTTTAACCTTTTCTGTTACTACTGCTAAATGCTAACAACGCGCCTGCAACACCTTTGATGTGAATTGTCCGTGGGACGTAACAGAAATTTAACAATTGGTAAACCAACCGCTCTTTTACAACGATCTTCGTTTAAAATGACAGCATTTAAAAAATAATAACATAATAATGTTATTGGTGCTATATTTTATAAATTATATAACCTTGATATAACCCAAGTACATCTTCCGAAATTTCTATTGAAATCCAAAAAAACAATACTTTATTTTATTTCACATTAAAACAATTTATTACGAGAACACAGGTTATAGAGGCGTTCTAGGTCCTTCTTTTATAGCATTAACTTTTAACTTAGGGAATTAGGTTACTAAAATGTGTTAGGTAGTTATGTAGTAAAAAGTTTTACGATAAAATGTGGCTATGATATTTATATTAGCGATTCTCATGCCGTAACTCAACTCGCACACCAGCCCCGGCTTTGCACGAATGGCAAAGCATATACATATGTACGTCTGCGTTTTTACTATCATACCACGTACCCCTCTAATAGCTGTTTCAATATTTAGCTCATAATAGTAATATGTCCCATTTAATGTATGACTGACCGGTCGGCGAAGTGGTAAGATATTTGCCTCTCACGCCACAGGTCGTGGGTCGATTCCCACCCGGGACAAAAATTTGTTGGCGTTCATGCACACAAATGTATGTTAAGAGTGTCCCAAATGTCAGTTTGTCTTGTATGTCATGTCAGTTTGTGTGTAATTATTTATATATGTATGTATTTACAAAAAGAAAAAATATTAATATATGTTATATATCAGTTATCTGGTTTCCATCCTGTACTAGCTCAGCTTAGTGTTGGGATCAGATGGCTATGAGTGTATAATGTCCAAGAGTATTATAAGAATTTTATTATAATGTATAAGTAAATTATAAAAAAGGGGACATTGTTACACGATCATGATGAACAAGCTAGTATGCGTCTATTTCGCAGTATACCAGGATGTTAAGTTTTGCGGTTGCGTGAAATGGTGTTGTTGCAGACTTTACCACTGTTAAATGTTGTATTATGATATATTACAACCACTTGATCATTTTCCCACGTTCAGATGTCGTCGGCACAACACGTTGCCTTCTTCCACGCACTTCTATCAGTCGCCATCTCAGTAATCACTCCTTTCTTGCCCATGTCATCTTTCATGCAGTCCATGAATCTTTTCATAGGCCTACCCCTACCAACATGAGATATGTTCAACATTCATATCATAATGACATTCATATTGGCATGTAACACTCTCCTTGTTACATGCCATTTTTTGCTCCTCATAATGTACCTATACCATGCCAACCTTTTGCTCCTTAGTTTATCTACCACTGATGCTACTTTCAGGCTTAACACGCTCGCTTATACTCGCTCCGTACCTTGTCCATTCGTGCCACGCCGCACATCCATCTCAACATTCGCATGTCTAATTTCTATATTCACAATCGGATTCTGTATTTTGATACATTGTGAAGTATTTATCTACATACAATGTTCTAAATTACTAAAACGTTTATTTGGATAAGGAAAGAATATAATAAATTAGAAAAAAATGAGTCGTATTAAGTTACACATTTTCATTCATTTTTTTTTTAGAAAAATGGCAATGAGCTTCAGCCACAGAAGATAGAACTACAGCGCCGCATATATAGAAGAAGACATATAAGAAGATTTCCGAAAATCTATTTATTTAGAAATCAAATTTAATAAAATAAATAAATTTAATAATGAAATAGAATCAAATTTATTAAATCTTCGGAATAATTATGGTCTACGTTGTAGCAGCTCAACATCACCTCAATCTTAAAATATTTATAAGTAGACACTTTTTGTAACTGTATCACTCATCTATTACAAGTTATATAATTATGTAAATACTAGAACTATAATATAGTTCAAATATTTTGAAAAATGAAAAGAACTAGGACTTGCTTGTCATCTGTGTAACTTTTTTTTGTTTTTGATTAAAACTTTTACTTCCACTAAGTTCGATCAATCATGATTGAGATGTCTTTAGTGTAAAAAAAGATATTTTTATTAGAAACCTTTTTAATGAAAAATAAATTATTTAAAGTCAATATAGACATCATTTTTATTTGCTTCTTCTTTAGTAACCCTTTGCTATTTCAACTTTTCAATGTTGTTTTAAACTTTCACACAGAAAGCTAAAAAATGTTATTTCAAAGTTGCCTTAACAATTTTAAAACAAGGAGAAGAAAATTAATGAGAGAATGAGGTTCTGAAGTGTTTTACTTTTAAATACGATATGTGTTAAATTTGAACCGATCTCCCTTAGGGTGGTTGGTCATCAATTTGGCGAGCGTGGGGGGTGAGGGACTTAAAGCGGGAGTGAGCTCTGCCTCGTCTAACCCCTTATTTTACATTTCACACTCCGGGAAAATCGTTAGAGAAATCTGCGTAGCGTGTATGTCCAAGACATACGCACACTTACGCACTTGCGTGCGCTTGTTTGCGTGCGTCCGAGCCTGCCGCGCCCGCTCCCCTTCCCCACCCTTGTTATATCGACGAAACTTCAAGAAATCCTCTTACTTATACGGACAACCGACTCACATGTTATTACATATTAAAAGTTTCATCGAAATTTTAATTGAACACAATTATTTTCCGAAAAAAAATTATTACTATCCCGTTCCTATTTATTCTCTTCGATAAAACTGATGTGACCGAACCAAATCGAGGATGATATAAAATTATAGTTAAATGCAGTTTAAAAACTTATACGACTTATTAATAGAACTTAGATACTAAAAAATATACCTACTCGAAACCTACTGAAGCGCACATCCTTTTTCATCATATAACCATATTCTAAGAGTACTTTAACGATAAAGCGATTGACTCAAAAATATGAAATAATTATATTAAAATGTGTCTTCCAACCTTGTTGTGCTTACTATTGTATTTAGGAAAAATAAACATAAAGGAAAAAGATTAAAAGAATTTAAAATAAGAATCCATATAACATTATTTGGTTCGACGTTTTTGAAAATCAAGATAAATGTATAAAAGTAATATAGATGTTACAAAATATGTAATCCAGGCGCTGTTTAAATTAATCAGGCTTGTTTAAATTAGAACGGTGTTCAGGGACGCGAGAGGACAGACGCGGAAGCGGGCTCGGGGGACGCAGAACAAGAGCCCAGGCGATCTATTGAAAGATGTCGCCGCAGGGTGGCGAGCAGAGTGGTCACATACATTATTACCGTACAATGTCGCTATGCAAATGTATGTAGGAAGGCTTCGTGTATACGCACTTACGCATACGGGGCGGCGGGCGCCATCTCCACATAATCCGGACCTACCCCCTCGGCCAGCTCTCACCAAAGATGGTTCTATGTATGTGAGTATACACAAGCCACTTTCTCTTGCAGCTCGCCACTGGCTTTTTAAGTGGGTGGCGGGTGTAGGCGGGGAGGTGGCAGGCGTTACGTACGGGTGACCACCGGCTTCAGAACGCGCTTTGTACGTTCCCTTCGTAGCTCGTTTTAAAGTCCACTGCTACAAGGTCTACTTCCGAAAACATATCTAGCATGCTGACAACCTATATTCGTAACCTATGAAAGTTTGCTTCAGTTAAAGAATTTACTAAAACCGTTTGATTAATTCTGAAATACCAAAATTAGTACAGTATTGTAAATTTTGTGCCTACTTAGCAGAAAGCAAGCGTACCGCTCTCGGTCCGAACGCTTTTTCGGGGATCTCGTTTAATTGAGTATACTCAGCGCCCTCGCCAAATGATAATCCTCTGTTACCGAAATACCTGTAATAGATGTTAATTAGAGCGCCGCCCCGCGCCATCCTGTTAAGAAAAATATAATTTGAACAGGTCGTAATTAGAGATGTTTGCCTAACTGTAAAACAAATATTTTCTTAATTTTTAATATTTTTTCCTCTTTTCAGGGGTAGGGTCGGGTTTAAGCATATTTATTTAAGGCGGGAGTTTATCAAGGCTGCAGGGCAAAATTTTTAATGCTAGCGTTTTATGTCGAAGTAAAGAAGCGACTGTGAAATCTCTTTAAATTTAATAATAACACTGTCTATTGTTGTCAGATGACAGGACGTAAGCTCTGAGTATGCATAGCAGTTGGCTATGTGTGGTGACGTCATCGGCATGCATTAAATTGACTCGGATGTTAAAATTGAGCGGGCTCCGGGCTCGAGCACAGGGCGGCCACGGCTCGTTTGAATCGAAGGCACGTCCGGGGCCTGCCACCCCAGGCCGGGGGTGTGTAGTGGACTTTTCGCTCAGCTTGATATATATTTTCCATTCCTCCCGATGTAGGCTACTGCGGCTGTAGGTTCCGGACCGCGGCTTCGGTACGTTACTCGCATTTACATGCGCCGCTCGGACGCCTCCGCCATTGATTATCGCCTTTAAATTCTTCGCCGTATACTTCTAGTACACCATATTAATTAACAGAGCCCGGATTTATATGTAAATATACATTTTCTACTGAAACTGTTTCTGACCTTAAACCTATTTTCTTCATATATTATGATGTTTAATGAAGTCAAAACATAATTTTTATTTACCATATTTTTCCATATTTTGTTACGTTTGAGACATAAGTCAATATTTTTTTAAAAGATCTATAATAATTCATATTTTCAATACTTTCGTGAAAAACTTTTCGAACATCAGATTTCGTTTATATAAAAAACAATAATTTTCTATCACTCAGGTCAGGCCATTCCAAAATTCTTAGACTTAACTAAATAACAACTCATATCGGCATTGAATACTACAAATCATTCGTCAAAATCGGTCAAGCCGTGGAGGGATAACAACATAAAGTATACGCTATACAGCTTCTCGCAATGAATACCCCACCCGTCAATTTTCTCCAAACCTAAATTTAAAGAAAATGTAGATTATTGAAATGATTTACTAATATTTCTTGTAATGAGTATAGCTATAGTACACCTTGAAATAAGATTTTCTACCGGTAAATATGATTGATTTGAAAAACAGTCGAAAGCACCTGGTCCTGCTCCTGGTCCGTCGAATGTTACTAAAGTTAACGACAGTTTTGTTTTCAAGTAAAACTTTACAAATTTAACTATTAATAATATATCGTTATGTGAGTTTAATAACTTGAATAATGTCAATTCTAGTTGAATCGCGATCGCTAATGAATGTTTAAAATAAACTGCCAAAAACAAGAAGAGAATTGTGGAAGGGACACAGTTCCTATCCCCACACTATTTAGAAAGTTGTAGTTACTCGGCATTAGAGGAATTGCACTGGAATGGTTTCGTAGTTTCTTATCACAAAGATCTCAAGTAATTAAAGTTGATGAAACATTCAGCAACAAGAAAAGCATATCAATGGGCGTACCACAAGGAAGTATTCTCGGGCCAACGCTTTTTATTTTATACATTAACGATATAACAGTTGTATTTAAAAATAATGCAGATTTAATATGCTATGTAGATGACACCGTCATATTATTCCATAGTCCAAAGCGGAAATATGAAATGGTTTTTATTGCTCATTGGTTGAATATTTGCTAATTCTTAACATCTCCAAGACAAAATTTCTCTGCTTCCATAAAACTGCTTTGGCTGTGTGGTATAATGCTGTAAAGGTTTAGCTGACACTGACAGTTGCAGCTGTAAACAATAGAAAAAACTGACGGCCTAATAATATACCTGAGAATTATCTTAGATGAAAAGTTAACTTTCAAACAATCTATAACATATACTAATTTTCTAACACCTTAACATCTCAACGTGTTAGAAAATTAATATATCTCATGAAGTACTTCGCCATATAGCCAATTAAACTCTTCTTAAAAGTGAGTGAAACTTTGTCAATTTGTCCTCACATATTATATCTCGGTATTTTTTTTCTCTTTATTCAGGATAGCAAACAGACACAAAGATAAACTTACAAATAAATTAAAACGTATGAGGTTTGATTTCCAATGTATCCAAAACCATTATCAACAAATAATACTAAACAAAATGCAATATACATTTTTTTTTTTACAAAACAGGTGTCAAATAAAATATACACTATTAAGAAAAGAAAAAAATATAAAGGAAATTTAAGCAACAATAATTAAACAGGTATAGTGTAACAAGAGAGTGATTAAAGTAACTGACACGATTTTCATATTTATATATTATGTATAATGTTAATAAAATTTTTCCTAAACGATGCAGATGACGACGCAAACATGTCAATGTCGGTGAAGTGGTCATTATATATCTTCATTAACCTCCACAAGGGAGCGCGCTCGCCTGCATTAGTCTTACAAAATCTAGGAGCAAATAGAATATTTTTGCGACTGTGGCCAATAAAACACAACCGAACTGGTACATGTCTTCATATTTCATTAGTAAGTTCCATACAATCAAATTTATTGTGTATAATATTATGCAACAACATAATATCTTAAAACTTCCGCCTCAATTCAAGTCTAGGCAAGGTATATTTTTTAAGAGCATACAAGGGAGATCTCGGTACGGGGTGGTTCCGACACCACCAAGATTCTCCTGCTTGAAGAAGCGTAACGGTCTACTTTATTATACAAAGAAAGCGAAGTCCTTACCGTGCGCGGGTTGTTTATTCTTATGACAATAACAAAAGCTCACAAGCTTATACTGAACTCTTAAGATCGTCTTATGGATCGACAAAGATTCGATTCGACCAAATTTCTCAATATAGTCAACAGCTTAATTGGCTTCATATTCAACAAACGCGCCTTTCCAGAATTTTGCTTCATCTTTCTTCTATCTTGATTTATTTGTCTTCGCCTCCCTACCTTAGAGATAAATCTCTATACCTCAGTGAGTCTCACGACAAACTTCTTCGTTCTTCGCATAATCTTAGGATTAACACTCCTTCACATTCCTCTGGACTTTTTGGTACAAGTTACACTACTCTGAAATTTGTTGCCCGAAGATATTATGAAGGAAAATAGGAAGTTTCAATTTTAACGACCAATTTAAAACAACCTCTCAAAAGAAGTCGCTGTGTATACATAGCGGGAATATTTATACACTGATAATTTTTAGTATGCTATAACTGTATTTATAATATGTATCTTGTTTATAACATGTTATACATATTATATGTACAGTGTAAACTCTTTATAACGAAACTCAAGGGACTGAGCATTTTTTGTCGTTATAGAGAGTTATCGTTATATGG
>DWLR01001651.1:0-17497 GCA_018246295.1 Papilio alexanor hazarajatica
CCAACCCGCCTGCCAAGCGTGGCGATTATGGCACATTCCCCCCAATGATGCGATCAATGGGGGAGGCCTATGTCCAGTAGTGGACGATCATAGGCTGAGGTGGTGTGGTGGAGGGAACAGATTAATAATATAAGGCGATATTTAAATTACACGTAACCGATGAGAATCTTCGTGATACGTATATTGTTGTTGATATAAAATAAAAGAGGGGTGTGTCAGGACTGGGCGTAATGGAAATACGTAATCCGTGCCTATCCACAATTACGGATGTTATTGATTTATGTTTATTTGTAATGTATTGTGTCAATTTAATTGTTAAATTAAAAATATAATTGAATTAATGAAATGTGTACGATTAAATTAAAAGAGATATTTGATTTTACAACTAATTTTGAATCGATATTATACGCAATAAGTACAGATTTTAAAAATTTAAAACAATTTTCGTACTTTTATATATTTATTTCACTCACATATAGTGCTAATGGATTATAAAGGTTATTTCATTTAAGTTATTACATTTTTCTTTTTATTTGGCGGTCAAGTAAAGGTAAGGATACTATCGATTGGTTTATACCGTTCTCTTTTACGTTTAAGTTAAAAAGCCTGTTTAAAAACACTTTATAGTTGTACATTATTTTGTAACCAGCAAGTATATTTTCGGTACAGTTTCAATAAGAGTATGGACACTATATGTATATGAAACTGCGGTGCAAACTTATTCGGAACCTAATTTTTATACAGTATATTTTTTAGAGTTGTATCTGTTGAGCTGGTTCCGATATATCTTTTCGACATTACATATGAATTAAAATTCTATGCATGCTAAGTGGCCAAAGCACATATTTATATGCAACGAAATCGAAAGCGTTTATTCGGTTTTGGTCCTTGCAAATTCGGTTCAAGCTATGACATCAACTTTTTTTTTTAAATAACCTATTTGTATGAATTACAAGTATCCATATAGTTTTAATTTTAATTTTTTCAATTAGGATCAAGCACGAATCATATATTAGTGATGCCAAAACATTGTTTGAATTTTTCAGTACAAACAAAACCGACTTCAAATTTGTACAATTCTACCCTTTTTTTAGGGATAAGAAATTAATTTACAATATATCGGTAGTCATGGTAATGTTGACATTAACAATTTTTGACACATGTTATGTACTATCGAAATTAATATACACGGAATCAAATTACAAAAAAAAATCGGTGAGGAAAATAAGAAACGACTCGTGTGAAACCGCGGGCAACATTTAATTTTATTTATAAGTAATTTCAAGTTCAAACTGTTTCAACAAACATTTAATGCATTCAAAATTAAATCGGACACACTTGAGAATGTTTTTTTTTTTCTTCAAAAAACAAAAAAAAAAACAGATGTTTTAAACGGTTATGAACCGTGAATGACGAAGTTCTGATGTAACAAACGTAAATAATACAAGCGATTTGAGAAGATTTGAGATTTTTTGAAGTCGTTTAAAAAGTATGTGGTTGGGGCAGCGCGACTTACATACCTTACACAAACACACAGCGGGTCATATGGAATTGTTTTATTACAACTCTACGGTGGTTACGCTCGAGTACAGAAAATATTAACAATAAAAAAAAAACAATAAACTCAACTGTTAGGGTTACTTCGGTAAAGAACACGAGTCGAATGACACCTCACTCTTCAAAATCGTTCAAGCCGTTTATGCTACAATTGAACGGACATAAACTTAGCCGCAAAAAAAATTACCCCTCTGCCAGTCGGGCAAAAATCTAAATATTAGATAACATACATATATACATACATGTATCTTTTTACATCAGAAGTAATCCGATTGGCAAAATTCGAAAGTGTTTAATGGAACTAATTTTATATAGCATTTAGATACACTTTCCTCGGAGAAAGTCTGTGATGCCATTTTAAGCGTTTTATTGTATGCCTGTTGATGCGTTGTATTTTATTTATTTTAATGTAGACATATTTTAAATTGTCATATATTATTGTTAGTTAACTCACGCTCGCAACTCAAAGGGGTAGACAGATATTACGGATTTCCATTTGGTGCGATCCTGGCGTACCTCTTTTGCCTTTTCTACGTTCATAATATCATTTTTTCATGCAGTATTGCAAAAAGTTTGATACTTCAAACCTTAGGAAGGTTAAAATATGGCAAATATTGACATAGCGATCGAAGCAGCAGGGGTGTGTTGGTTGGGGTTTTAGCGGGCATCTGTATCTTCCATAGGAAGACTGAGTAGGTTTTTATAAGGTATTATAAGCTAGACAACAGGAGGGAGAGTATTTAGTGTACATTTCCTCTTCGATACAAAAGAAAAGATTACGGTTATTGTTCCTCCGTAACGATCCCGCTATAATTTTGCAATCGACCAGGTTGCGTTAACGTCAAAGATAATTAATGAGTGACACAAATAGTAAATTGCTGACACAGTTAATCGAGCTGCGAGACAATCGAACGTGTTTTTCTGCGATTGTGGCTTGTCATTGGCACTCATAGGCATTGTGCGGACGACAGCGTCGAATGCGCGTTTCAAATTTTCTAACAGCTTTGTGAATATTTTCTTAACCTCACATTGTTCGCTGGGTTGCTCAATCCTTTGTCAAATATGTTATTATATCTTAACTAAATGACGTTATTGTTATTTTTTAAAATGGAATTGTTTCATGGTGAACATATAAGTATGTCTGTACAAAGATTTATGTTCAAAGGAGTCATCTTCATTGAATTTATCTCCATTGAATTTAGAATTCACTTTTCAATTTTGGCATTATGTCATACATCCTGAAATAAAAATTGAACAGTTTTTATTTCACTTTCAATATGTTTTGTTCACTGCTGATATTCAAGTTATATCTCAATTTTCTTTATTTTCTATATTGTCCAATTATTATTATTTTACTGTAATCCTTAACAATTGTAATATGGTTTTATTAAGATAGACTTGTAGAATTATTTCTAACGTACAGTCGAGTTCCTTCGCGGTATTCCACTTACAGAAAAATTGCCTTGTTCCTTGCGACAAGTTAAACTCCGCCTCTTTCTTACAAATTACCAATTAGGGCGCTATCGATGTTTTGACAAAATAAAGTAAAATCTGTGGACTACCTGCACTGCACCCCTGACTATTGTTATCACCCCTATCTTTGTTTTCCGCTCAGGAAGTTTTACGATCTCTACCATTCAGACGAAATTATTATTTGCGGATACTCTATTGTTACAACATTGACCGACCTTTTTTCGTCCTAACACATTTAAAAGTAACATCCTATTGATTATTGTTTCTCCGTCAACGTCTCAAGGCGTTCAAACAATTGTCTCTTTTAAAGTGGAATAACGCCAAGGAACTTGACTGTACCTAAGAGCAATGAAAACTTATGTATTAATAGTCTAGTCATTATGTGTCGTCAAGTCAGAGGATGTTTTACCTCCATTCAAAACCATGTCTTAAATATTTTAATACGTCAGTTAACTAATGTTAAAAGACGATCTAAATTAAAAGCAATTTTAATTATTTTCAGGTAATTAGAAGCGACGGTATTAAAAAGAAATAAATTTATCACAGAACAATGGAAAGCTGGTTGGACGATGTCAAACGCGTAAAGATTCCGCGACCGAAATTCGGCAGCAAATATCCAGCGGAACCTCCCAAAGACTATTTGGAAGACTGCAGCGACCTGAGCGGCAAGCCGCGGCATACCAACAAAGATTTGAATAAAGCCACCGAGGAATTACGTCGAGCGCTACAGGATAAACTATGACTTGGTGTTATAGATTATGGTTTAAGTTTTAATTATGGTATAAGATGGATACATATAAATTCAAAATAACTACAGTAAGGCCGTTAAAACTTGCGTAATAGCGACTAAACGACTTTTAATTAAACGCAAATAATTCGTACCTATTACGTAAATGTTCATGAGATCTAAGCCTTCGATCATTTCTGTTAGCGAATCGACGAAAACGATCATTCGTGGCAAAGGTGTCCTATCAGGCGATTATGCGAAGCGAAATACACTTACCATTGTACAGCTGCTATTTTCTTTGTGATGACAATATTCAGCGTTTCCGTGAGTAATTTTGAAAAATTTGACTTGGTCAGCAATTAACCTTTCTCGTTTTGGAAACGACTTTTATTACGTAAAACTTCTAAACCGAACCTGTGTAACGTGTAGTTTTCAATTTAAGGCATAACTCTATCACCATTGTTTCTTTTAAAAATCGATTCACTTTTGATTTTAAAGCATTACATGAATATTATTTACTTAAGCGGTATATATTATAACAGTATATGACTGACAGGTTGACGCAGTGGCAAGATACTTGCGTCTCGCGCCGCAGGTCGTGGGTTCTATTCCCACCCACGACAAACATTTGTGTGCATGAACTGTTGTTTGTTATCTATTTGTTTTTTGTCTGGGTGTAATTATTTATATTTGTATGTATTTATAAAAGAAAAATATTATTATATGTAGTATATCAGTTATCTGGTCTCCACAGTACAAGCTCTGCTTAATTTGGGATCAGATGGCCGTGCGTGAATAATGTCCTAGAATATTATTTACATTTATTAATTTATTTATATTATTCCTTCACCAATCACTCCGAGTCCTGAACAAGGTTTTTTCCAAGTAAGCGTGACATGTTGTAACGTAAGACGATTAAGGCCGTTTTATGCGCGAGCGTATCACCTACGTACTATCTGGAAGTTTGTTTTATTTGTAACATTTTACATCATTTAATACCGGTTAATTGTAACTTTTTGATTCGGAAAAAACTACGTAAAAATTTATTTTCTTACAAAAAGGTTTTACCTGTTCTCTTTTATTATGATTACTATAGTTTTTAGTTATTTCATGTACAGTATTAATATAATTATATTACTACTACCCGCTTAGAATAGTTTCTGTGACTGACAATTATTAAGGATAAGAAATGTATTTGAAATTTCGAATCTCTGTTAGATTTCAAATAAATTATAAACTAATTTATGTGTTTTTTTTTACTCAACCAAATACTATTAATACAACTTTTAAGCACATAACTTCACTTCAAATTTTTGAAACGGAAATAGTATATAGAAAATAGCGAAAAAGGAAAAAAAATCGTTCTGTTTCAGCAATAAATTAGATTTATATTCATTAATAACTATAAAATAGTTTTCCTAAAGCTTCTTTTTAAACATACTCTGATTATATATGACGTACGAAACGTATTTTTGTATTATTGGCAAGCCGCGGTAGTCAGGAGTTTGGTAGAATTAGTCATCCCATCATTTTAATTAACGGAATATAAGGTGCTTAAGCCGTAATCAGACTAGTCATGCCAGTTTTGTAAGATAGAAAGAGGTATGAAACATTTTAAATTATTTTTACTACTTTTTTAATTTATTTTATAACGATGTTCCGACTTTGCACCGGCACTGAATAATGGACAAAGTAAATATATAAGAATGACTTATTAATAAAAGTCAGCTAACGTTATCTGATTTATAAATTCGTAGAAAAGCTACGACGACAAACTGGACTGACTATTGTGTCAAATTGTTGGCCTCTCGCCAAACTATACGGCGAGATATGAGAAAAGTTCCTGCATTTTTGGGACATTTACTACCTCACTACCCTACAACGTATGTATATATACCAACGGTTCTCACGTCACGTACGTATGTTTAAGACTGGTTTACATTTGTTACGCTCGGCGCGGTGACAGAAACAATTGGCTTATCCATTTATTTAAGCGAATCTGAAAATTAATGTGCATAGCCGTGGAACCATGTTCTCGATTAATTTATTTCTCTAGTTGGTTTCTCGAAAGCTTGTAATTACTAAAAACGTTTCGAATATGTTACCCAATTTTTGAAATTAATTTTAGAGTTTACAGGAATTATTTTGAGTTATACTAAATAGAATTAAAACATTACAACGCATCAGCGTCGATGTTTATATCAGGATTAATTACCCTCTCAATTAACTTGATTTGTTATATACTTTTAATGATAAAACGATAAACGTGAAATTATTTGCATAGCAATTTCGAATAGTTACGAGTGGGAATTACAAGAAATCGTATACCAGAGACAATTTCTTGAGATCTACTCTCGTTCCTAGAAATTCATTTTTCAACATCCTCGATGCTGGTTTTCTAACATTCGACAGTAACTTAACTATGTGGGAGCTAGATAAATAAAAATAACTGCTTCTGCATAGGTAGGTAAAGTTGCGTTTCGCTTCTATGTTTCTTCATATTTACGTAACTGTCTCAATTATAAGGCAATTCTCTTTTCAGTTTTGTTTTTATTTTAAACTTTTGTAGATATTCTGCTCCTTGTCATGCAGATTGGTTGTTTATATGGTTACTACATTCTGGGTAAAATCCTAGTCCGTTCACCATTTTTCAATGATTAACAAATACAAAGATAGTTATGTACTCACAGTGTCATCGTAGTGTTGTGTGTGCAAGGCGGTGGTGCTGCCCTCTCTGGAATTGCATGGTGACGAATGCCTCCGCGACCGACGGCCCTCCTCTTCGTATTCCTAAATGTGATATAGTAAGTATTTATTAAAAATTTTGTCTGTAATAAAAAAATATTTTATGAAGTACTTAGTCGAAAAAAGAAACATTTTAATTAGATCTTTATAAATATAATTCGTAAGTAATATGGACGCTCCAATTTAAATCAAAATTCACCGAAAAAAAAAGGAAAGTAAAAACAAATTCCCTCATCAATGAGTTAACAATTTCACTTTGATGACGTTGAGTTAATATCTAAACTATATCTGACATAGTCATTGTAATTACCATAGTACCGGTGCAAGGTAGATAATTGATTTGGTAATTGAAGTATCCATATATGGATAAGAAGATATAAGTAACAAAAACAATCCCCGTTTTATTATCAGTATATATTTGAACTACATTTAAAACATACGTTTACTTACGAGTCAACTACTGATATTATTAAGCACAATAAACAGCTTTAAAATGCAGCACACAACACCAAATCATGCAGGCGTCATTCAAAAGACAGGAAAATTAAAATTTAATGCGAAACAGGAATAAAAACGACGTGTCACGTACTGTATAACACCTACAATCACATATTCCTGTCGAGTAACACTGGCCTTGCGTAGACGGGAAAAATCCCGGCTTATTATTATAGTATAGGTTGCAAGACATGTAGAGATCGCGAGGAGACTGCAGGGCGACGCTTCCCTTTCTCGGCGCTACAATTGATTTACTGCGCTATTTTTGCATAGCACACTTTAGGTTGTATAGGTGTCCAAAATAATCTAATGTCGTTCATAGTAAAACAATGTTGTTATATTTTAAATATAGAAGAATTACTAAGCGTTTACCAAAACATTTAAATTACACTCGAAAAAAGAAAATGGAAAATAGTTGGGTATAAATAAAATTTAAACCTGGATAAAAAAGAATGGTCCAGCAAAGTACTATGGAAATCTTGTTTTATATTCTAATTTAAATCTCGAAAATGAAACGCGACAGCAAAGTACTGTTTAACATAATTTCTTGTTTTCTTAAAATAGTTTTTTGTTTTAGTTTTAATTACTATTGTCGTTTTTGAATCTGGACCATCTTCAACTGTCTCTGAGCTGTACTTTCAAGTTGTTGAAAAATTCCTTATATTTTCTCCTACCAATAATGTGCAATTTTTGAGCAAGTTAAAATTTTTATACGAACGTGATAATACGTACTATGTAGGTTGTCAGATTTTAATAACTAGCTTTCGTGGATTGTTTCTTTTTTAAATTCAACTAGTTAGGCACCTGCCAACAGCACCTGCTGTATCACTACTTCTAGCGTGTTGTAATTTCTAGAAATTCTCGTTCGTGCAAGTGGTGAACTTGTTAAAAATTACTCTTTACTTATTACGTTCATTAACTTCAAGTCACGCGATTTGTATTAAAAAAAAAAAAACTGTTATTATAATTTTTACAAAGAACTTCAACCTTGAATTTTGAGGTTTTTAGTTCACTAGTAATCATGAGATTTTATACAGTAAATTAAATTTTGAAATACCTACACGGATTAGCGGGCTAGTTTTCTGCGTTCTCCTTTCGCGCAATAAATTTACGACGTTTTCGAATTAGAAAACACGACAAAGAGTAACGTGTGCAATTTAGCAAATATTAAATTAATTTATAGAATTATGTATATCAATAAAATCCTTATTTTTAATAGAGATTTTAATCCTCTTCCCCTTCCTTCTTCCAAAGAAGAAAGGTTGGGAAGGGAAAGATGATTTGCTAGAGAAGGTGATGGATAAAAGGAAGAAATGTCCATTGCAGTCTATATTCTCCTCTGTCTATTAAGTGCTTGTTGCAGATGTCTATGGGTAGCGGTCACCTAGGTGACCGTTTCCTCGTTTGCCACCTGCTTGTAAAAAAAATCCCGAATTATATTTGCTAATCGAAATTATAAAAACTGTTTCACGAAAATACGATTTGTTATATGTCTTATACGATACTTTCAGTTTTGCCCATTTCCACACCCTGCCTACGCACGCATATCTATTTTGCGTGGCTAGAATACTTAATTTGTAGCTTTTAATTCAATTAGGACAGTAGCAACAATATAAATATACTCAAACGTATGCTTAGCTAAACACGAATTCCGGAAATTTAAACAGTTAATTAGTCAAAAAGTATTTAAACACTGTTATAATATTAAATCTTGTGATCATTAAATTTAAAGACACGCCCATGCCAATGACAAACCGTTAAGAACTGTGTTGGAATTTGAAACAAAATTAACAAGCTGCGGAACAGAAATCGTGTCAAGATTCTTTGAGAACGTTTCAGAAGTTTCATCAAATGTGTATTTTTTTTTCCAAGTTATGTTCCGTGTAAGATGTTAGATGTAGTAATAAGACTCTACGAAAAGAAAAAATGAGATGAAAAATGTATTATTGTAATAACTTTAATAATATAATATATAGTATATAATATATATAATAGTAAATAATACAATGACTTTAATAGGACAGTAATATTTTGAATAAATCGGAATACCATAACATAAATTAACAAATATCAGAAACGCCTATAGTCGACAAAACACCTTCGATCATCGCGCCCACCTAATTAATTGCTATTATATTTCGATAGGCGCTAATATTCCCGGTAGTACAAAGATGTTTGCATTTATTTACTCTTTATTAATTTTACATTATATCATTATAGTTATTTCTAATATAATACAGTTAAACAGAGCTGATTCGTAAAATAATTTTAAGTAGATAAACTAAATATTTCATTGAACAAAAAATAATTAACAGTAACAATAAAGAAAACATATTACTAACTACTAAGTCTTGACTTCCAAACAGGTATAAAAGAAACCACACCTACTTCAAAATGTCTTGAAGAAACTTCAATTTATATAGCATACTAATTTACAAGAATTCTTCAATGATGTTTATTTAAAAATTTCGACAAATAATTGACAATACCTTAGCCATGGCGCGAACGTCCATTGGCATGTAGTCGCGGAAAGCGACACGACGGCGACGACGCGACATAGCAAACATACGTGCAACACGCGCTGCGACTTGCCGCGCACTGAGTCACTGAGGGAGCATTGACGCATAATTTACCAAGTACTGCCCAAAGTTCACCCGCCTAACAAAGTTCCGCCCAACAATGCTTTCATGAAGTAATATGAAAATACATAACGTTGTTTTACCTTCTCGTATGAGAGACTTTGACTTTTACTTCGTATTAGTTATTATTTGTATCTTACTATATATATAAAAACTTGTAAGAATACAATTATTGTTCTTAATTTTATTATAATTTTGTTATTAATGAAACAAATGTAAATTATTCGTTTACGATCGTCAAACTCGCACAAATTAGACACTTTTTATCGAGTTTTTGAAAGAATAAAAACAATACTAGGAACTAGATTTCAAAGCCCACAACTCATCTACTCGTCTCACAAAACTATTACCAATTACATTAAATCGATTATATATTATAACCGTCTAATAAACATTAAACAAAGCAAACTTTATATAACTGTCAATTTTACTTAGCAGCAAGGAATATAATATGCTCTTTAGTAATAATGTAATTAAATTGAAACCTCTGGGGACACGTACTTTGTACTTAAGACTAAATGAACCTTAGCTAAGAAGGGTGATACTCGAAAGTTCATTTACCCCAATAAGGGACTAGAACTAATCTTCATAATTTATCAAAATGGCTACAAGGCTAACTTCGGTTAAGAATCAAGTAACGTTATTTCATTGACCTAATTAACTAGACAATTTTGTAAAAATATGTACATTTCACTGGCTAAAAATAATTTTTATAGCCTAAGCGCCCTTTCATGATAGTTATTAGCTTTTTTTTCATTAAAGTAATAAGGTTTTTAAAGCTTTTAATTGTTTTTGAATTAATTTTACTAAATTATTTTTAAACTACTAGTAAAGATAGTTGATGTAAAATTATTACTATTGTTAATAATTTATAAATTAAATAAATTGTTGCCACAATAACCACTTGGTAGTCTTTTTTATCACTATTAATACTTAATAAGAAATGAATAAGCAATGAGAATACATAAAATCAAAAAGAAAAGTCCTAAGATTTTACAGTAATTCGGTGTGAAAAGTTTCGTGTTTACTTTTCATAGAACCCACAAGGAAGCACACAACTCTCAGTGACCTCTTAAGTAAAGGAGGCTTGCGCGCCCTGCAGACAAGTTCCCCTGAGTTATACAACTTAATATGGACGAATATTAAGAACAAAAGATTAGATCAACTTTTAAGGAATCCTTTTTTGAACAATACTTTTATAAAGGCAATGATAGACCATACGGTCTATAAATAATTAAAAATTCGATAAATTATATAATTTTCCGAATGATGAGTTATAACGGAAGCTTAGGCATCTCGAACACATCCCAGACCTGGTAACGTATTATAATAGCTGTGATCGAGCTTCGCTCAGCGTTCGTGTCATCGTAAGATCGTGTTTATCCGGAATATATTTAGAATTCGAATAATGATGCATAGAGTCCGATTCATTGAAAGCAATGACTAAGAGATGGCGCAGTTAAAATAAAGTCTGTCAATGCGACAACTTAAGGACACCCGCCAGTTTCTCGGTATCTAATTTGTCGTAAATAGTACCACAAAGTTAATTATTAACATTTAAATTTCTATTTTTGTTTACAACTTTATGAAAATATATTAGTTTGACAATTCGCAATTAAAATTACATTTTATTTTTCAGTCCTGTTTTGGATATTAGATTTCTTGTAAGTAACAAATGTGATGACATCAGCTGTTAAAAGGTGAGCAAAATATCGAACTAGTTGAATATCTTATAGTGTATTTAAATTACATTAAAGATTTTCGTTGAATAAATAGAAAGCTATGAAAATGTATGGAAATACAAAGAGGTCAAAATAAAAGAAGTTAAGAAGGTTATACAAGCTATAAAATAATAATTTAAAAGACAGCTTAAGTATATATTGTTGCAATATAAATTTGCACCATTTATCATTTTATATTCTCTTTGTAGAAGAGATTTCTCGATCTAAACTACTACGTTCCCAACTATTAATAAGGGATGCCCAGTTGACAGTTCCATAATGCGTGACATTTTTAACTTAATATTTTCGTTAAGGAAATGCTGCGAAATGTATTTTCCCTTCTTAAATGTGTTCTTACATTCACGTCGAGTTTAGAGTATACGAAAACTTTACTGTCTGTCTATCGTGCTAATCGATTCTTCTATTACTTTTATAATTCATGCAAAGCAATTGTTCAACACGTTCATCCAACAACTTATTTATTGTTTATTTGTTGACTATACTGCAAAACATTAATAAATCAAAAACTATTTAAATTTTTGAATTTCAATGCCTTTGAAATTTCATCGTCTTAATATTCTTCGCGAAAATATAAGAAATCATTGAACTTAAGTTTATTTAAACTGTTTTTGTTTCCATATAAAAATAAATGTAATTGCATTTTAACGGACTTCAAGAGAAAGGAGATTCTCAATTCGCTTATCTTTTTTTAGTTGCTTACCGTAGAACTTCGTTATTTCTGAACTGATTTCAAAAATGTTTCTATTGTTGGAAAGGGGACATTATTCACAAGTTGAACTCATTTAATTTTGAGATTCATCCAAAATTGTACATTCCATTCGATAACATGTGATAAAATGTTGTTATTGTCATTACCATGGAAACCGATATTGTAAATGAAGCTTTGTTGCACTTCTTATCATTTTAAATTCCTTTAATTATATTTTAAATTTGAATTCGGTTTTGTTTTTATTTCAAAAAAAGTTAAAAGATCAATAACTGACGCGACACAAATAAAATTTTTAAACTTATAAAAATCAGTTTTGTTGAAAAACAAAAACTCAAAAAGAAACCTTACGTATAATCAATAACAAATTTTTGTAAATACTATTTATGTAAATAATATTTTGCTAAACCAGAAGAGACGAAATGATTACATCTAAAAAAGGGACTTGGGCTCGTCCGGGATTTGAACCCGGGACCTCTCGCACCCGAAGCGAGAATCATACCCCTAGACCAACGAGCCGATATTTATCTAGTCTAAATTATCCTACTAAATTCCCAATACGATGCATGACATCATAAAAATGCCATTATTAATAATAGCTTTTATCAACGACTCAACATCAAGTATTTTATAAAATTTTAGACTACGTTTTAATACGAAAACAATTATAAGACCGAGAAAATCAGGACCAACAAAGAAATACATAGTGCGTACTTTATAATTTAAGTTACAGCATTTCTTTAATTAAAAATAAGATTAGAATTCGATTTAAAGCAATTAGAAAACCATTTGTTGACCGCTATTACCGATTTCAATGTCATTTATGCTTCCAGTTCACTATGCGAGATGTAAATTGATTTAATTTTGCCAGCTTCACCCCTCGTATTTTATAGTCTCTATGTATAGGAAATAACGGCCATATTCGTGTGACTGTGTGCTACTCACTAGCCGTCAGAGAACATGCAAGGAACGTGAATTATACAGAACAAGTGGTAGTGCCGAGGTGCCACTCTGTCTGCCAGCTCATGTGTGTACGCTGACAAGAAGAGAGGAAGAACTATATATATATAAAAAATAAACTACGACTAATAAGAGTTTTATTTCATAAGTTACTTCAAAACAATTTATTATTCTAAAAATGTAATGTATTTATTACAATAGCTACCCAATAGTCTACAAACTAAAAATGACTAAGAGAGATCTAAAAGAGAAGTGCGAGAGTTATCCTCGAGTGACACCCAGAACACAGCTAGAGAAGAGGCGTAGAGAGTGAGTGTTGGACAAGGAGATCGAGTGTAAGTAATAAGGTAAGTCTGGCAAAATCACCTCGTGCGGTGCGTCGAGGTCATCATCGGCCGGTGGCGCGTCGGCCGCCCTCCACGGCCGGCCGCTCCTGTCCCACACAACACCACGTCACCATCACTACAGCCTCACACCAACTTTATTTATGGCAGCGCCTTTAAAGGCTAATAATTGTTGAAAAGATAAAGTAGGCCCCCCACGTGTAAATATTATGAAGCCTTGATACCTACAGATCAATATACCAAGACTTGCTTTAAGTGTCATTACTTAATAATTTATTGTTAGTCTTCTTGTTTGTGTTTGTCTCTTGAAATCAATTTCACCGAACTGGTAATTCTAATTTTTAAGTGACGAAGTAGCCACTACGAATTACGTTTCACTAAAATATTCGTGTAGAGTAAATTTAATTTTTTTTCTGTTGTAAATTGACTGTTCGTACAAAATACTGATTCTAGACTTGTTTCTCTAATCGTCGATCGGGAATCGCTTTTACTGGCAGTTAATTTAAAAGAACCCTTACGGATGCTGGATCATGTCGTAAACTGGCAATGATGGTGGATCCAAACGTTTACGCCGCAATAAAACAATCGAGCCCGACGCTGAATAAAAGTTATAGTGTTGGCGATAATCTAATAAAATGCTCACGAAATACCGAAAAGAATTGCAGAAAACCGATAAAATTATTTTTCCAACAAAATGTAAAATAGGGTACGACGGCGAAAGCGTGATAAGAACTCACCCTTTGGTTTCACACTTACAGGGTACTTTTACACTTAGCGCTTTGTAAGAGTCATCAAGCGAAGTATTTACGCTTCGCTCATCAGAGCGCTACGAGAAAATGTTTCCGCCTACACGAATTGCGACTACCTAATTACATAATTAGGGTTTTCACTTTCATTTTCTTCTAAAAATATATATTTTAATGGATTTTTTAAAGAATACGCTGAAATAATGCTGTGTCACCTGTATGCGTGGTCGTGTGGTGGTAGACCCAGACCGGAGTCCTCGGAGGGGGAGCGGTGGTCCACGACCAGCGGTGCCTCCGGCGGCCCCTCCTACAAACAATACCTCTCTACTCACGCGACCTTGCATTACGCTACATTTTATTCAATTGCCCAGATACAGAATATAACAGTCAGTTTTAAGATATATATAATATGTATTTGTTTCTTCGTACAGTCGTCGACACTTTGTAAATTACATATAAATCTTGAAAACTTTTTATTTTCATATCATGTAAAGTTAAGTAATAAAGTTCTCAAGATACTAAAATAAATGCATGTATGTAACGACTAACAAAACAGCTATTATGCATATATTTTACAACATCCCTGGCAAAAATAATATTACACGATTAGTAACAATTTGTAATACAACAGTATTAAACTAATCGATACTCGATTTTGATCATTAAAACCGACATCACAAAATAAAACCTAGCAATTTTTTAAATGATGACAACCAAAATACATATTAAAACAAAAAGTCTTAACACACTGAACACATCGCATACACTGCAAGCATACAATAACAAATAGCGACACGTGACATGCAATAGTACGGACGTGCATTTGACTCACCGGGTCGTGCAGTTCGTGCATTGTGGAGGAAGACAGCACGTGACGCTCGCCGCCGCGCTAAGGGAAACGTGGACCGTCAGTGCACTCACTATTATAGCTTTGTGATTTATTATGAAAATGTTTTTGTTATGTTTTTATGACTGTAATTAGGTACAGTTCTCGCAACTTTAACGAACCGCGGTGAAGATAGTTTCACCGAATATTCGTAGAGAGAACTATACATTTTTTGCGATAATTATTTTTATATTGTAAAGCTTGTTAGGTGTACGGCCTGAGTTATATTTTCATAACAATTGTCTTTGACATAGTACTACAAGAACGTTTAGAAACGCGGCCAATTAAGATAGCGACTACTGTAAAAAATGTATAATGATCATGAAAGGTTTAGTAAAATACACTAATTACCCGATGCCTAATCTAAATTTATTAATGTGTTGACAGGTCACGGGTAAGAATTTTAGCTCTTTTATACAAACAATAAAGCTTTTCGTCAAGTATTATATAATAGCCTTAGTTAAATTCGACAATATTCACATTATTATAATACCGAGTAACTAGAGGAAGATATAAATAATTAAACAACTAGAAATAATATCACCGATCGGCTAACGAAGTATGCAAACTTCTAACTTGATGAATATTTCACTTTGAATAAAACGTCTAACAAACTCAGGAACAAACACTACAAAGATGTTATGAACACGATTAATTAAAACTATATTCATAACAACAAGTTCGTTAACTCAGAAACGTTAGGGAAATACACTAAAAGTTCCTTCCCTTCAGATTCAGGCAGGGGCGTACGTAACGAAGCGAATAATTGTAATTAGTGCATTCGGTTGGAAGCGGATCGAAGGCGCCGGGATCTAATGAACTATGAAGTTTTTCTTGCTAGCGAGGCTTGTCTACTGTTGTGTGTTCTATCCTTTTGTTGCTTAATAAATGAAACATTTGAATGTTCATTATGTGAGCAGTCTTCCGTACCACAACGTATCGTATATATATATTTATTTCAATCAAACAACATACAAATTCTTAAATTAATACATTATTATTTAACGTTGTATTAAAATAGTTATATTTAAAAAGTTACGTTCGTGTCTTATATAATGACTTTTTTTAAATGAAATTTGCTGTTGTTTTTGTAAATTCATTTGTTTAGTAGCTGCAATTTTTGTTGTTATTTTCGAAATACCCTCAATTTTTTAATATTAGAATACTTTTTAAGAAAAATAATAGTTTTTTCAGTGATATATTTTTGCAATAATATTTGACGTGTTTTTACACTGGTACCTTTATGTGGTGCTCGGAAGCCTCGTCGCCGCGTCTGTAGACGAGCTCGTCGAACCGCGGTCGGTCCTCGGGCACCATGAACTCCCGGATCTCGGTCAGCAGAGTGTACTGACAAATTAATTGACTTTGATTAAAATAATTATATGACTACACTTGTAGGAAAGTTGTAAGTTAGATAAGAGAAAAAAGCAGAGGAAGGGATATGAAAGGTTCCTGGCGAAGCTACGACATGTTCGAGCAATAATTTCTACTACTATTAATATATTTCATATAGTCGAGTAGATCACAGACGATATATCGTTTAATTATTACTAAATTATACCAAACTTGCTTAACTTTTCAATGTTAAAAAGATTGGGTGTTTTATAATCGTAACGTCTTAATGATTGTGATAAAAAGAAACGGAAGAGGCGGCTCGTTCAGGATTTGATGAGTTTTAGTGAGCAATAAGCAACGCGGAGCAGCTTACATCGGCCATAAACAAGGTTTTTTTCAGATAAACCTTGCGTATTACTCTTTATGTTCAGCTAATAGTAGATTCGTATTAAGTGAAAGGTTACATATAATGAAAGAAAGAAACCTTTTATCACCTTCGTTCAATAAGGGTGGAGAGTTAGCAATCGCAATTTGATGCGATCACGTTACATGTGTTTGCTTTCTATTTAAAATTATTATTAAAAAATGTATAACGGCGATACCGTAAGTAACATCACAACAAAAATGAGGTGCTTTAAGAACTAACCTGAATTAATTAAATTTATAGATAGTTGATTAATTTTACCTTCTGCGGCGTGTCGAGCAAGTCGCGTAACACTGTGAGGAAGGCGTCGGGCGTGAGGCGCCGCGCCGCGTACTCCTCCATGTAGTAGGCGAGGGCGGGCAGGTCGCTGGCCGGCAGCAGCGAGCGCGCCTTCTGCTCCACCGCCACCGCCGCCGCGCCGCGCCGCTTGCCCCACCCGCTTATCCTATTTCACATTGTTTTGACATCATTACATGTTTTTTAATCGTAGAAGCACCACGACTCCACCGAATACCAGTGTGAAAGAAATGTATTCTTACTAAGTACACCTGAGTTTTATGTGATGATTGGAATGTTACAGGTCCAATCCCGTATCTACTCTCCTCATATTGTTTATTTTGTCTACTTTAAATAAGGAGTTAATCAACGATTCTACATCGCTCGTCTTAAGAAATATGTAATGTAGAACCTGGGAGCGGCGTCGCGTTCCCCGTACGCG
>DWLR01001652.1:0-17496 GCA_018246295.1 Papilio alexanor hazarajatica
TATATATATATATATATACATATGCTAAAAGTGTTAAAATAAGTGAAAGTAATCGCTTAAAGTAAACGAAACTTATTGCATTTCATCTCAATGAAAAGTGTTAGACGTCTTTACCGTGATGGATAGGTTGGATTACACGGCCGGTGCAGAATAAATGGATCGCGCTAATATTTTTCCATTCACAGTGTCAGCACCCTGTATTTTATGGAATTAAAGTGGCCATTAAAAGATATTTTATGATGATGATAAGAATATCATACAGTCACGATCGTGTTTCATGTTATCAGACGAAAACAAATTAGTTAATTTAAAAAACATTCACTCAACCATATTATCAAAATAAAATTAAACGTGCTAGGTCAGGCAGGTTAAGTATGATAAAGGGCAACTTTAACTTATTCCCAATAGGTTGTGGGTAATATTTGAGATTCGTTGTTAACTGCGACTTCTTTCGCTTCAAATATTAAATTCAATTAATTTGTACTAAGCGTCTAAAAGATATGTTTTATGTTAGCATCTATACTCAACTTTCATTAGATGACTTGTAATATGTTTTTAGCCTTTGCCATAGGGAAGGATTTGGCCTTTTGTATTTTTTTAATTTATAAATAATCAACCATTATTATTCCACAAGCAATTATGTATATCAATAAAAGAAATATACCCGAAACTTTATTTAATTCTTGTGATGATTATTTGAATACCTAATACATTTGTTCTTCAGGACTGATGTAAGCCTTATTTCTATTACCATTCACGATCAACGAAGCCACTAACACACAACACAAGATAAGACATTTTAAAACATATTAGGTGAGAGTAATAAAATCTGGTCACAGCAATGATAGGCGTTATATTTTTAATCTCACAACGTTTTTTAACTGACGCCCGGTAAACTGTTAAAGCAAAATAACTTCGTAACCCTTGATAATCAAAAACAAAAGTAAAACTAGACCATACTAGGTTTGATAGTTAAAAGTATTAGTAACTTGAACAAAGGCTAAGTCCATATAGAACTAAAGCCCTAACAGGTTGGCATCATTAGATGGGTTAAATTGTGCTGGATTAGGTAATTAAAAACTAATCTTGCTTGGATGGAACAATACCAATTTATTCATATGTAAACATATATTTACAACCTTTATTTTATATATAGGAAATATTTTTAGATAATTTAAAATGATGCTCAGTAAAGAGGAAAAATTTTCTCTTATGAACGTTTTACTCGTGTATTTAAATGATGGTAAAATATCAAATAGCCCGCGTGTTCCTTTGCATCTTTATACCAAACAAAATGGTTCTTCTCTGCCTCTTTTCAAAATAAATATGTTAAAAGTCAATTACAGCAAAGCTTATTTGTCTTTTATTTTACCACGCAATAAAATGAAGTAATTGACACTGCGAGGAATTGGTATTACGATGTCTGAGTAATTGACGAGGGTTAAGGATTTAAGAGTTTCGACAGACTTGCGTTTTATCAACATATCAATGTCATTTCTGTCCCACCGATTTCATCGGTTTTTTTTTTCATCACTAATTTGAACTCGACAAAGGCTCAACGATTGTTCGCCCAACTTGCAATCTGTCGGTTTGGATTTTATTAACAATTAAAATTTTCCGAAAGCGTATTGACCTCTTTTCTCGAGCTAAAAATATTTGCAAATGTATAATAAGGTCGTAGGTTCGAATCTGCCGTTACACTATCCTCAAGAATCATCTCCTAGAATAAGATTTAGCTTAATTGAAATGGTTAAAAGCATGTTAAAAACTTAATTACACAATTTAGTGAAATCTTTTTTTTTTTGTTGTTTATTTAGTTGAAAATAATTTTTTTTTTTTACGAAAATCAATCATGTTCATGCACACAACAAGAACATTTTTTTTCTTAGTACGGTGGAACATACTGCGATCGCCAACCTGCCTGCCAAGCGACGCGATTATGGCACATTTTTCCCCAATAATGCAATCATAGGCCGAGATGGATGGATGGAAATGGATATTAAAAACTTAATTTAATTGAAATAAAATGTAAGAAAAGGAAATAAATCATGTAAATGTTTATTTTATCCAGTTGTGTTAAATACGTAACACAATTATATATATACTTCGTTGCGATAGCTTTTATGAACGTCTTAAAAGACAAAGGGGCAATACTGTAATGTCATCATTACTTCCATAACGGTGTCGTTATTCTTCCCCTATTGTACGTATCCATTATACCTAAAATAGCGAACGCGCCTTCGTAAGCTTTTGTTAGATCACCGACGAAATACTTTTATTTGACTCCAATGTATTAATATTTATCAAGCTTGCCCTTTCGCGTTCATCGCTTTATTTTGTATTACAATTTTTATTCCGGTAACCGCCCTAAGGATCATTTTTAAATATTTATACTCGTAAAATTAAGGATTTGTTTAATGTATTAAGTCTGACTCGAATAAGGGGAATAAATTGGGATGAAACTACTTGAGAAAAGACTAGTCATTCGACTTTGCCGCAGACGATCTTCTAGCACAGGGGTCGACAACCTTTTTTGGCCGCTGGTCAAAATCAACCAAAATGCGAGTATTAAAGAGACGTTTGGGTCAGAGACATTTTCGTATTAAAACAGTCCAGGAATGGTAGTTTGTTCGGACAATGTCGCTGCATTCCGCATACTATCGGCCGATTCCATATCCAGACAGGCGGGGGCGGGGCTTTAACTGATATTCTTATGTTATACTGAATTCAAATTTGGTACGTTCATAACTTGCGACAAAAAAATTTTTGGGAAAAAAAAATTGTATATATATACTTCATTTTCGGAACTAAAGTGGGTCACTTGAAATTACCAAATGGGTCACTCGGTGACCCACGGGTTATTGGTTGCCGACCCCTGTTCTAGCATAAGCTTAGTTGAAACGGTTAAAAAGAATCTTGGTAAGTTATCTAAACTATTTATTATATATAAGAAAAGAAGTAAGCCGCTTCATCTTAAATCCTAAAGGTGATGGCAAACACGACATTATCATACTAAATTTTGGGAAGCATAAGACAATCTTGTATAACGTTATTTCAAGTACAAGTTTATTTAAACTATAAGTACATATGTCGTATTATATAGTTTTTTCTTGTTGTGTATTATGCTCACTTTTTTAAAACAATAGTAGGTATAACTCCTAAATTATTTTTATTTAACTCTTCTATCAAATTCATTGCCCTTTATTAATTTATAAGAAGGTAGTAAACCATTTCTCATTTTCGAGGTGCAAATCGTACTGCTGAAATTATAATGTGATTTTACCCTTTTATTAAGGTCGGAGTGATTAAAGTTTGAAAGGGCATATTTAACAATGCCTCAAAGCATGTTTTATTACTTAAATTGTTAACATTAATTGACGCTACATTTACAGCGAATAAAATATTAGGAGTCTACGGGCCTTTTCACATATGTACATACGGTTGCCGTATAAACGGCATGGTGCCATACCGTGCTTACATTGACACGGTTACGTGGGATAAATCACATGGAATATATTACTGGCACTTCAATTAATATTTCTTCAAAATTAAATAATAAGAGTAATATTTAAAAATAACGCGTAACGATATCATTGCATAAAACATTGTTATTTCAATTAACAACTAGATGGCATTATTCTCAATCTTAAAAGATTTTTTTTATTATAATGGAGAAAATTGCCTGTCATCGGTCATTAATACGGGTGCATTTCCAAGTCAACTGGACGTTTTAAAAAGTAATAAAAATCTCACACATTGAATTTCGTAACATAGTTTTGCTTCGTTACATAGTTGAATTTCAACACATACATGCGAAGCTAAATAGAAGCGCGCTAAGCGGAAAAGACTTTTTTATTTATATTATATTACTTTTTATTATTATTACTTCGGACTATAATATCATATCAGTATCATGATAAAGTAGTTTTATTTAGTGGGCTTCATATACTTTTGACTTTCTTTCTATCAATGTTCTAGATTGTTCGATCTTTTTACGTTGTACTTTTAATTCCTCGTGTTTGTTATGCGATTCAGTTCTAAGCGATTAATTATATTGAAATAAAGTAATACAAGAGCAGTTCGAGACGCCTTTAAAAGTTGAATCTAATATAAGTAATACATAAATATGAAGATTTGATAAAAAAAATAAACCGTTTCAATCGATCATTGAAATTATCGAAATTATTGAAAAAACTAAAGAAAATCCAACAAAACAAACAATAAATAATTTCAACAACAACAATAACAGTGTCACATCAATTTTGAGCTCGTCGACATCACCGTCGCCGGCACACACAACCGCGAAGCGACCGCGAAGATAACAAAATAAACACTCGCCCTGAGGATGAATCCCCGACGGGTCCGAAACTAGTCGGCGCCGTTACCAGACAATCAGACGTGAATAAGCCGTTGTTAATTAATTAGTTTAAATAAAATCCTTTAATAAGTGCCGTCAGGAAACAACACACCAAGATTCGCCAGATTTATATGGGGATCTCAGTATGACGATTTATATAAAATATTTTAAAATATTATATTATGAAATTACCTATGTTATAATACTCGCATTTCTGTTATGATATAATATTACCCAGTTCTGAGAAACATTGAGAACATAGATAATAGTATACGCTTCAAAGAGATACGGAAATGAGATACGTGAAATGTTAATACAGCGTGATTGCTCGTTTAGGAAACAACGATAAGTATAGATATACAGAAATTTATATCAAGGCTCAAACAACAGTTAACGTCAGCTAACTTTGTATTATCGAGGTCAAAATAATTTACTTACCGGTATATATATAATTTATTCATACAATTTTCTTATATTTAAAATACACGCTTACTGCTTATCGTTTTATATCATTATTAGATTAGGCAGCGTATTCATTTGGCATTTAGTACCTATACCCTGTATAGATACATAATGTGTACAAAGCTGTTAAAAACATCAAATCATCGATGGTAAAGTTTCATATTTAACCTTCCGCAGTAAATGACTAGGTTGTAATAATGGACCATCTCACTAATTACAGATTATTTAGATTTAACATTTTGAATTCAGATTTGATAAGAAAAATTCTGCACTCTATCTATACACTCCATTATATCTTAAATTCTTTAGACGTATTTGTAAATAGTAACTAAATTTCGCTCTATGTTCTCGCTCTGCTCTTTTGTAACCTCGAGATTTTTGTAAAAATATATTTAATTTTCGAATTACATTACATAAACCATCTCACAGGATTTTAAGTACCAGTAGAGTTTCATCTTTTAAAAATAATGCACGAACCAAAAGAGATGGCACTCTTATAACTACATTTTTTTTTGTGAACGCTTGTGAATGCTTTTTATTCGGGAAGTATAGCTATAGGTGAATTTAAAAATACAAACCTTCTCTGGATACAAAATTCGAGTCACGCCATAAGAACCTTTTATGAGATATATTTAATACATATACAAGAACACGTTTAATATTACAAAATTTATGGCTCTATGTACATAATTAGAAATGATAAATTCTCCCAACATAAATCCCTAGCAGAGGCTAATTCAAAGAAAGATTACCAATTAAAAATGTACGCTACGATTCACAAGAGTTTCCTAACGACCGCTCTTCGCAGAGAGTCCTGTTAATAAAACATGGAAACAGACAAACATGTACATACTTCACAAAGTCGACTATAAACATTCATTATTAACTAAATTCCAGCATACAATGTTGACATGGCTTGAAACTTAATCTACTCGTAGACATTTGAATGTAATAAATACACGATTTCTATACGAACGTATAAGATAAATTAAATTTGAATAGGTTAAAAAAAGTCACTGAAATAATATAGAATACTATCGATTAATCTAGATTTCAAACTTTAATAGATCGGCAAGGACTATCTTTGCAAGTCTCAAGTAATAAGCTAACCTACAAGGCAGAGGTCATCTGAAATTTCACTCCCGTCTTTATTTTCTCTAATGCGTCGAAACTTTAAAAATATACCTCCAACATGAAATACTAACAATTGGGAAAAATTATAAAAATGACTCGATTAAAATTGCTCTAGGGAAGAAGTTAAACTATATAATTTGGATAGTTTAAAAAGTTCATACAGTTTAAATCCACTTAAAAATAACTTACTTTCCATTGGGAAATTTCCAAAACAATAAAATTATAATTTGAATCTGAAATAGTTTGAAGTTATATCGTTGCTAGAATTTTTTATTACACTTTATAAAAATCAAGTTACCAAAACATACATTTGTTAATATAATGTTTTACATGAACAATGTGTTTTTATTTGAATATAGAAGAAAAACCAGTAATTGATTATTATTTTTATTAAATGTTCCCAGTGCAAAGGCTGTGAGAGTTAACACATATCTCGAATACGTTGAAATACCCATTGAAGAAATTAAATTCATAAAACTTTATCGATTTCCAAAACAATCCGAGCTGAACGTGGCTTATTGCATTATTCAAGGATTCGGGATTATTGTTATTTATTTTTATCAAAACTAACTGTTACTACTATTATATACTATTTATTATTAATATTATTAAGCTCTATTATCAAATCAATAACAAATTTCATTCAACCATGAAGGTATAACTAGATCTATTCGATTGGACTTTGTTTTGTTTTAGAACGATAACCTTTTGAAAATCAATAAATATTGTTTCTACACGATGCACTCTCATCGGTAAGTCTACATTTGCGTGCCTGCTGTAGATAACACTGGTGTTTTATTGCTGCACAGGTTATTTATTATACGCAGTAAAACAACAAAGTATGAAAACGCTTTATGGAGCAATGGGGATTGAATTTTTTATCGAAATTGTACGGTTGTAAAATGAAGCGGTAACAAAGGTTTGACGATTACAGATAATAAAAAATAATGTAATTATGTTTATTTAAAACAATGGCAACTGCGCCAAGCGAATGGTCATGGATTGAAGATTAATTTCAATTCGATTATTTCTACGTGCAAAACAAATGAGCAGATTACAATAAATTACCTCTATCACGTGTTTGATGCTATATGCTAATTGATTTTTTTAATGCGTTACAAAAAAACCTTTTGTTTTATGTTGTTCTTTATTCAAAGGAAGTTATCCTAACATCTTGAAAGTTTCTTTTCAAATATAGTAAATCATTCATAGCTGTGACATTTTATTAAATTAACAACACCGTAGACCAAGGGAGTGAATGCGAAGTATTTATTAATTAAGTTAAGGTGCCAAGAACTTCTCCGAAGTCAAAGCTAACAGCTTCCATTGCAAGTTTGATATTAGTAAGTTAACCTACAAAGTTAACAATGCTAGTAAATGTAAAATTAACATAACAAATAGCCTATCGATCAGATATAAATATCAGTAGTGAAATAGTCAATAAATCAAGTGGTGGTAACACTTGACGCGTGAAATTTTGCTCTGAAAGTGTTTATATCAAAATTAATATTTTAGCTAATCAAATTATCTGACATTCATCGCCTTCATTGCTACTGAAGCCAAATGTTATATTTTTCCACTTAATATACTAATAAATCGTACTAATTATTTGCCGCGGAAGAAATCGCTGGTAATAGCTAGTATCACTAATTTAATGATTAGATTAACTGCATTACAATTAGTGCTTAACACTGATTAAAATGCAATTAAACATATTTTAGCATTTAAACAATTTCCAACCGCTCGTTGCTTTGCGCCCAGATACATTTGAATGCAAAAATGCCAATAATATTAAAATATTGGCAACTTATTTGTTACCTTTTGTTGTAAGTGGATCGGAGTCAATTAACATAACATTTTGTTTTAATTGTTAATAGATGGCGCTACTGGTTCTATTGATCGTGATAATTTGATTATTTATTACATATTGCATTATATTTATTAATCGTTCAAATTATAATAATAGTTTTAAGGTGTTCAAAATCTATTGCCTAGATGTCTATTTTAAGAAATATTTATTAAAATGAAAAATTTAGTTTAATGGTTACAGTAATAACACGATTACCAATAATTTACCATTATTGCATAGTATTAAATTTTCATTTCTGTTGGCACTGTATTTTATTCACATGGAATTTGTTATTTCTGTCGACCTAGACGTAAATAAAGCCACGATGTATTTATCAGGTGACAATGTTGCCTAGCGTTGTCGTGTGAGGATTTATATATAACGTGAAGCTTAAAAATACAAGTTAAAATTTTCCAACAGCATCAGGCATCCGCCGTACATTTTATTAAACCATAAATTTTACGTAACGAAATGATGTAGTAAAAGTTAAAATGAAATATTATATTGAAAATTTTGTTTTTCTCGCAATTTACTGCCCAATTTTAGAGGAACCTAAATCAAATAATACACCACGAAAAATATTTAACATCATGAAGAAACATATAAACATACCCTTAGCTTTAAGGTCAAATGCTTCTCGTAAAATTTGATGAACATTTTACATATACAATTAAAAGTAAATTTCAGTATTGAATAACAACCAAAAATAAATTGTCTGTTTTCTTTACGCAACTCTCTAGTGGTGAAACAATAAAAAAATCGGTTCCATTACTATTTCAACATCATCTAAGCTTACTTTAAATTTAAGAGACAGAGCTTCTTGATTTTGTAAATAATTTTAAATCATTAAGGTTATTTAATATTTATACCACCCATCGTATGAGTACTATTTGAAAAATACATATACCAAGAGAATATATTTTTATGAATAAAAATTTATTCTTTCAATGAATCAACTGATTGATAACATATTACTTTGAATATTGTATAAAATGAAATTGAGTCAAGGTTACAAACAGTTTCTTTACATAAACTACTAGGCTATTATCTTAATCACCGGATCAGCAGATCGCTATCCGAGAGCTGCTCTTGACTTGAATAATATTTCTGTATTATGAAACATAATTTAAGTTAAAGTCCGTCTCGTATAATGCAGTGTACTAAACTAATAGTTGATTAGAAAAAACAATAAGCCCGATTTATTGTATCTCTACTCGTATGACGCTCCGGATAATAATACTAATGGAATCACACGTAACTCTTCAAAATCGTTCGAGGCGTTTATGCTCCTGGAGGTCACAGTGAAATGAACATACACACTTATATATACATACATAAATACAAATATGTATGTATACAAAGCAAAAAAAACTTCAAACTCAAAAACTTCAAGGTCAAAGTATCATTTGTAAGCCTGAAATCTGGAGTAATCTTGTCATCTAGTTTATTTACAAGTGTATACAAAATGTGAAACCTAAAAGACTCAGTTCGAAACGTGTATTACGTAAATTTATTTCTATAGTTATCCACAAAACATCCCAAATTATGCAAGTATATTAAGAAACCCTAAGCAATTTAACTACTTATGCCGACCAAGCCAAAAATATTCAATAAAATATGTGTATGGTTTACGTACTTCGCAAAAAATCTAGAACTCAGTTACAGTTTTTCTCTCGTTTGATTATGTTAAATTCTTACCAAGTTCCTCAATAAAAGTTACGAAAGACTAACGAAAAGTTTAAAAAGGGATTTGCTCAAATTTATTCTCCACTCATATATTGTTGACAATGTATTCTTTATTTAAGGAAACGTCTGTTATGCAAAAAAATATTATGAACTCGATTATGTCTATAAAGTCTGAATTCTACGTATTGCCTGATTAGTAATGTTCTGGATCCTTTCAACCATTCCCGTCCCTTCCTTCGCTCTTTTTCCTTAGGTTACTTCCTCTCTCTTCTTTTCTCATAAATATATACTGACAGCATATCAGCACTTACACGTAAGCATCATTATTGTAAGAAAAATAATACTTTCATAGTGGTAACTAAAGTAAAAATGTTAATAAAAACTTAAAAAAACATTACATTGAAACGGGCGTTTTGCTTAAGACGGGCGACATGAACTACATGGGACGAATATAATATATGCGCGTGTGCGAATATAGATAAAACGGAGTAGGAAATTTATAATCTTCGCATAACCGAGGAGACGGATGAGTATGTTTTATGTTGATGGAAACCAACAAATACTATCCATTACTTACAACATATAGTTTCTAAATTACATTATATTTGTGTCATCGTTTAATTGTAATAACTTTACTCAATACACAGACATAGCTAAACTGGAACGAACACTTCTGAATAATATTAAATACATAGGTGTATCGATAAATGGCACTATTACATTACTCAAATTTCTGAATAACGATGATGAAAACTTAACAAATTTTTTACCACAAATATATGAAATACGCAAAACGAAGATTACGAAAACGACCGTTAAATGTTTTAACTTTTTAAATAAATCATATAAATAATTAATTTCAAAGGATAAAAAACATGATATTAGCGGAGCCTTTGCTAAAATAATAACGTAACCACCAGTAAATTTTGTCTTTCTGCAATAGAGTAAACAAGCTACGGAATGATGGCTACGCGTCATATGCTACGCGATAGCTACGCGTATAAATGCGTAGCTTAGACGTAGCTATGCAGCTCTGATCGCTACGTGTGATCAGTTACGTACGAGCGAAAGTCCAATCGTTGATAGAGATATCACTGTTTGCAGCTATCGGAGCACCACCCCAAACATAACATGGAGTCCATTGTATAATACATAACAATGTTATTAATTACCAATCACCAATCAGATACGAAAACAATTTAAAAATCTACTATAATTTTACCGAATTAAATTTAAAACTTACAGCTTTAACTACAAGGTCATCATATATTAGTCGTAAAATCAATAACCACTTTCCATATTTGTTGTTAGAATACATATTGCAATAATACAATAACAATAAAGCAAATAATTCAAAAGCTGTTAGCATAAGACAAAGCTAAAGTTTATACAAACAATTTAACTACAATAAATTGCCAGCGGTCTAACATGTTGTTGGGCAAGTAATAAATCTATGTAGCGGTTCCTCATTGTTAAAATTAAATTGTTTATATCGACAGTAGACTTTCGCTTTGAGAATGTATGAAGATGTATGAATGTATGAAACCATATTTCATCATCATTATCATCAGCAAACTATATTAAATCAATGTTGGAGAAGGTCTTATCCAATGCCCTTCATTATTACCCGTATTTAGCTACTACGTCACACATCCAAAAAATTTATTCATAATATCATATAAACTCATATTATCATGAAAGTCGATTAAGTGGAGATAACTTTTATGCCGTTATTTAGGTGAAACCCAAGCTTCCTAATGGCAATTCTAAACGTAATCATTTTACACAATTATATGTTTCTTAACAAAACTAACAATGTAAATAATTTACGAGAATCGTTAGCATCACTAAAGTCTTTAACCGTAAACCGCACTAGGCACGTTTGTTGGAGCAATTTAAGTTAATGCCATGTCTTTGACCTGGGTCATTACATCCATGTACTATAAATTATTTTTATAGTAAACATAAAAACTGTAGTTCTCTCTTATAATTAATAAAAATAATGTTTTATTGTTTTGGTTTTTAACTGATAATATAATGCTCAAAAGAATAAATTAAACAGAACTGATGCTCTTTGCTGTAGCGTTATGAAACTATGCAAATTCGATTTAAGCAATTTTGCCAAATAGAAACTGAGGCATGACAATACATAATCGCATGGATGCGGAATTCGGCTAGAACTGTTTTAAGTTAAAGATTAACCAATTCAAAAGGACTTAAAGTCTTAATATTCTACTGATAAACTTATAATTCAAATTTATAAAACAATCAAGAATACAAAGTTGCATGGACTCGAAATAAAATTAGAATCGTTATTAATTTAATGTTAACAATAGTTAGACCATAAAGCATTAATATTCAACTGATATTATATTAAAAACCTAACTCAAGGGATTGATTTTGTGGAGGACTGACTTATAATTCAAATTCACAAACAAATATGTGAATACAAAATAGTTTAAACGTGGAATACAGAGTCAAAATTTTTATAGATGTTATATATGTTTACAAAATTAAAAGTTATTAAACTTTAACTTTTAATTGATGTTATTAAAATATGAATTAAGACTTTCTTTCTATGGTATATGTTTTGTATGATTGATTTCAGATTTCCATTGTTAAATTAAAGTCAAACAATCATTACGCTGGTGTATTGAAACACCATCAAATATTTTTAGTTAAAAGGTTTAAAGATTTTCTAAATTTACTGATTTAATTAATTTCATAAGGTTTGCATAAATTTCTTACATCTAAACTATAAACATTATGATTATTGGTTGTGGCAACAGTGATCATAATTTAACAAATAATATATAGCCATTGTAATACAATGTCCATGAAATGTGTAAGATAAGCACATCCGCGTGTTTGAGCTATATTGAAATAATAATTTAGCTTCTGGCTGAGATTATAATTCAATGAAACCCAAAATTTTAAGCTCAGATGAAATTATTTCCATAATACGTTTACTTGTGACAAACAAAAATAAACAATAGTAAAGTTACTATGAAGTAATCTTTTCAGAAACGAAGGATTGATTTTGATGATTTTTTTATGTGTATGTTTGAATGGGTTCTGGGATGGTTAGGATACCACAATTTAAATCGCTTTAGAAAGTTTTTTTTTTTAATTTTAGACGAGCAGCGAAACGAGTAACGAAAAAATTATCTGAACCTGCTGATATTAGTTAAATTAAGTGAAATGTAATATTTGGAACGAACGATCTCTTAATTTTAATTTTGACAATTTTTCAATTAATTAATGGTACTGTCATGTAAATTAAATTGAAACATGTTCTATACGGCTCATTCTCTCGTGCAGCGCCGATTATGTTAAATTACTTCAAGTGTATCGAGAGGATTACTAGAACATTAAGATGATACAACGTGACCTAGATTAAGTAACATTTCTAGTATCTTTGATTATTACAGTACCTCGCTAACAACTGTAACACGGGGACGTCAAACACCCCAGTCGCGCCGTGACCATGTAAAGTACTCGAAAGGTCGGGAACATAAATACGGAAAATAAACGCTATAAAGTTCATAAGAACATTAATTTTCAATGTATAGTATTCGCGGTAAATATAAGAAATCATTATCTTTGTAAGAAGAAGAATATCAGAAGGGATGTTTAGCGACATCCTAGTTTGTGTTATTATTCGTCGTAATTATTATGAAAAAAAATGAAAATGAAATATTAATAATAATAAATCTTTATTGCACACTACAAATTAAGTTCAGTATTGCCTTAACTCCTTAACTAGGATAACCTGTATTTAAGGAGCCAATAACTTCCCCTTCATAAAAATATAATATACAAGCATAAAAACATAATTGGAGATTTTCTGCTCGCTTATCGCAAATCGTTAATCATCTGTCAGAGTATGCACAGTGCAGCAAACGGTGTTACGGAATAATATCTCTCTCGAATACTCCCCTTAGTCAGGGTAAAGTCGCACAAAAATAAGCGAAAACGATTTTCAACATAAAATTTATTGTTTTTTAATTAACATTTGAGCTATTGTTTACAATGCGATAATGGATCTTCGTGCTTGTGAATTTTTTGGAATTCAATTTCAATGAAAACTTTACCGTTAATTGCTCAAAAAAATTAATTTCATCAATGATTGTATTAAAAATATACAAATTTTATTTTATACATATTTTATATTTAAACTAATACTTTTAATAATTAACAAATATTGTTTCGATTGAGAAACGAATCTAAAATTCTCATCGTAACAATACGCCAACCTTTAAGCTACCCGGTTATCTTTTATAAAACCTACAATTTTAACACTATAAAGTCATGCTTAAAATTAAATTGGCTCACATCATTTTACATACAACGTTGTTCGTAAATTGCTCGGAACGATCGCGATTTAATATCCATTTGGCCGCTGGTAACCCGCTTAAGCGGGTTGGGCGCTCGCGAGTAATTTCATAGTGCATATGACAAGTAATCTAAAGGCATGTACAAATTATACGTTTCACTAGTCGCCGACTAAGACGCAAGCGTTACGTAGATTATTATTTTTTTATTCATATTCAACTTTTGTTCACACCGAACCGACGCTACGCCATTGTGCAAGGCGAAGTCGCTGACCAAAAATACAGTGTATTTTATACACACCATAGCTTACAGTGAACCTGCTTAGAGTCGGCGGCTGATAATACGTTTGGTGGGAACGTGGCCTAACAAATATGTGGATTATTTTTGCTGGTATTAAATAATTACTCGAGTGACCGCACACGTTTGATGAAACTAGATTTTATTATTGAGATTTAGAAATATAATCGTATTACCTACTCCCAGTATTATTACTTGCGTTTCATTACTGTCTTCCCATATTTAATAGAAAAATTACGGTTTAATTTACAATATTTATAATTTACAAGTGAAGTTACAATCACTTCTCCTACCCATCCTTTTCTAATAAGGAAAAGACAGGAAGGGGAAGTGGATTCCCGAGGCGGATTGGCGTCAGGCAGGTTGCTGTAAAACTATAGCCAAAACCAATTACAGTTTGGACTACATTAAAGTACAGGACATATAGGAGAGTAGCACATACTATGCGGACTCTACGTAGGTGGGAAAAGGGCAGGGAGATGATAATAATTATATTGCCCGACTGACAGGAGTGTAATTTTTTTTGCGGGTATTTTTGTAAGTATATTTTTATTTATGTATTGTTTATATATGTATATCCGTTCCAGTATAACTTCCTAGAGCCTAAACGGCTGGACTGATTCGTTATAATGATGTGTTATTCGATTCATTTCATCCCCGATTTATTATAGAGGGACAATCTGGCTTATTAGTTTCAAAATTAATATTAATCACCACTTTTTAATTTTATTTGCAGAGTTATGATTCATTTTATTCTACAAAGATATTCTTTAGATTAAATAAAAATGTAAATTTAACTCGTTTAATTGTAAATTGTAATATCACGGTAATGATAAGAAAATGACCATTTTTCACTACATAAAGAAGTTGCGACGCCCTTGGACTGGGAGCTTTGACCTTTAAAAACCCTCGCTGGCAATGATAAATGGCTGTAGACGAATTTACATAGACTGATGGAGACAATAGTAAAATACTATAAAAGAATACAAGCTTTAGAAATCACTGCGTCAACTTCTCGCTTCCTATCCAAAAGCGTTAATTAATTATTAATAACTGAGACAACGGAAAACTTGTATATATTTGATAAACATCATATTCATACGTTATTATAGCAGCGTCTCTAGACAAAAGTTTTTGACCAATTTACTTTAGTACTGATATGATCTTGCCCATCACATTGATGTAGGTCCGTATCCGGACCGTAGAAAGTCAAAATTTTTACCGCCAGACGTTGTTAAATATACCTACTCGTACAAACCCAATCCATACGTTTGGAACATATTACTTTTTTGCCGGACCTCGACAAAAAAGTTCAACAGTATCCGGACCTCGATAACTTTTTAACTGTATCCGGCCTCTCATAGACCTACTTGCCCTCTGATGTAGGGTATCTAAACACGAGTAACATTTGCTGTTGATTGTAAAATAAAATTTTAACAATATTTGGAATTTCTTTTTTTCTATGTTTAAGGAACCTCATTCGTTAGATCAAGGTATTATTACTTATCGCTTAACGTCACAATAAAGTCTATATTTCCAAGGTTTCAAAGTTACTCATGACAAAGATGAAGTGTATAGTAGTCAAATATTTTATTTCATTAAATATAAAAATAGTATATCAAAGAACTAGAATGATATTTGATATTAGTCAATTCTGTGACGCATTTTGTCTGCCACAATCTGCTTACGTCGCTATTTTCACTTAGTTGTGGTAATGCACATTTACAAACGATGACCGCACACCCATCTGCTTTGGCCAACAACAAAATGGTATTTGAATAACATGACTTGTAACAGTATAAATGTGTCAATAATATTTTTATAGTATTCCTTTAAAACAGTGTGAGTACGACAATCAATAATCTCATAATAACTGTCTGCGTAAATTTTCCTTGTTATTTAACCAACTTCAAAAAAAGAAAGTTCTCAATTCGCTTGTATTTTTTTTTATATCTCGGTTTTAGAACTCGGTTATTTATGAACCGATTTCAAATTTATGTCAATTGCATTTTTTATTTCGACTGACCGGTTGGCGCAGTGGTAAGATACTTGCCTCTCAAGCCGCAAGGTCGTGGGTTCGATTCCCACCCAGGACAAACATTTGTGAAAAGAAAAGTATTAATATATGTAGTATATCAGTTATCTGGTTTCCATTCCACAAGCTCAGCTTTGTTTGGGATCAGAACAAATTTTGGAAAAAAAAAAAAATTCACTAACTTGCCATTGTACCAGTGGTGCTTCTGAAATTCAAATTTCCGAAAAAACAAATCTTCATAAACAGCTGACAATTTTCAAAATCTCTTTCTACCCTAATTCAGTAAAAAAATGTATAATGAATTTCTTTAATTTAGTATAGATAATTGTAAAAGCGAAGGTATTTCCTCACATATATGTATATCAAACGTGAAAACTAATTTTGGTATATTTTTATCAAATAAACAAATAGATTTATTTAAGATCAAAAAATAGACAATTGTTTTTTTGTTCAACAATGAAATACTGTTAACAAGCCTTTGCAAGTGATAAGTATTATTTATTACACCAATTTCTGTAGAAAAAGAATTATTTTGTTATCTTCAGATCGATGTATATTTTACTTTGGAGGGTAACATATTACGGTGTAATATGTATGAGTAATATTCCTTCTGACATGGGTTAGGTAAGGGACAGGTTTATCATTTCATAGTATATATGGTTTTTATCTTTACTGGTGATCAGATATAATCGAAATTCGAGCAAAATAAATTAAGTTAATTACTTTCTTTAATAGAGAAGTTTATTATTAAATAGCTTATTTAAATCGATTTCTTATGTGACAATTTATGTAATAAACATTTCGTTGAATACTAATTCTCGAAAGACCGTAATTAATATTTTGTTTTATATGGAAGAAAAGTATTTCGGAAAAGTAAGGTATATCTTAATATATTGAGCAATAGGTTCAAAATTGTGTTATAACAACAATTTTGCAATATTCAAATTATTTCTGTCAACTTCACGGTATTATGTCACAAGGAACGTGGATCGTTATCCGATATCGGAACAAAACCCTATTGTAATATTATTTGAATGGACGCATTACAAAATATATTTTATTATATTATTAGGTTGGCAACTAATAAACCCGCCATTTTTTTTTCGATCGATTGCTAGAACAGTGTAGAAGCTTCTAGAGCATTTCACCACAGTATATAAGTAGAGAGTGAATCAATCACTCGATCATTGCGCAATTGAACTTCAAGGAGTAAAGTTTAGAAGAAATATGGAGATTTCTCCTAGGGAACTTCGACTAATCTTACTTCACGAATTTTGTTTAGGTCGAAAAGCGACCGAAGCAACTTCAAATATATGTGCAACGATGGGTGAGGGTGTGCTC
>DWLR01001653.1:0-17495 GCA_018246295.1 Papilio alexanor hazarajatica
AAAGTTCAAACAAGAAAAATAAATGATGTATGCATAAAGGATTTCATTAGAAAGAAGATAAATATAAGGTAAAATCTCGTTTTGCAGTCTGATATCCAAACCCAGATGATATGTAATCATCTCTTTACATCAATACGATTGTGAAAATCTTATAGGATGTAATACATCGATTTCTTCGCAAATAACTTCAAGCGGTGTGTATGAGGTCTAAAGTCCTATCCCAACAACAATAAAAGGCCTGCAGCTACAATCAGAACGGCATGTCGTGACCATTTTCAGAACGACAATTATCCTAGAATTAATCCATCAATCAGTCGCAATACCGGGATTCCTACCACGCCTATATCCATCCATCTGACGCCGGTAATGATCGGCAATCAATAGCGGTCGATAGTTCACTTCGGTACATTCATCGTGGCACGGTGGATGTTGTTTTAGATACACCAGGTAAAAGCGGAGAGTAAAGGTTAAACACCGGTTAACGCGACACCAAGGTTAGTGTGAGAACCGATCATTTATTTAAAGGAGTTTTTGTAAAAAAATATGTTAGACATATTTTGTTTAAAAAATTGTAGATTTTATTTTTCTCTCTAGTTTATTTGCAGTTTATTAGGATTGATGGTCGATCATAAAATAATCAAGAAAGCTTCGCCGATCACTGTAAAAGAGACCTTCGTAATTTTATATATGTTATTTCTGGAATCGCATACACGCATCAAAATTAATACTAATTTTATGAGAAGTTACATCCAATAAATAAAAAAGATTCATTAAACTTTATGTTGCTGTTTTCTTTAGCGCATCGTTTTCGTATAATATAGTTCAAGAGAAGCATTAATAACTTTCAGATGATCCGATGCGAGATATCAAAACACGATGAGTAAGATTGCGATGCAACAGTATGCTTTTATAAAGTCGAAAATAGCTGAAAATACAAAGGAGCTTTTAAACTGATCCCCAAACAATCACCACTTTGGTGGTGCGATGGACCGAGTTGGAATCACTACATATAAAACAGTTTTTTTGCGTGTTTTACTGAACGCAATTTACTCAAAAACTTCTGTATAGATTTTTATACGGTTTTCACCATCAAACGGAATGATAGATAATAAATGTTTAGTTAATCGACGACATTATCAACATCTGGTGCACGAATGATCCGCTCAACCGATGAAATATCACGACCTCACAGAAGACAGGCTTGAAGTAGGACTATTCTGCCTTTCGTCTGAGGTTCCCACTCTTTTCTAATAAGGAAAGGGTAGAAGGGAAAGGATTTGTCGGGGATGGGGATGGATAGGAGAAGGAAAATGTCCATTATTCTGTCTATCTCCTACTATTTATATTAAAGTTAGGTAACGCATCTGCAACCCGCAAATGCTTGTTGCAGATATCTATGGGTAGCGGTCACTTAAATGACCGCTGCTCTGCAAAAAAACTCGGCTACCCGTGCAAAGCCGGGGCAAATAGCTAGTTATCTTTCTCTTTCCAGTTTAACACGGAAAGGTTTGATACGTGAACACGTTGTCAGTGTCAAGTGTCTGACATCAGAGGATGGAAGGGGAAAGAGTGACCGAAAAGATAATAAGCATCGTGTTACTTGCGGTATGCTAAATTGATATTGAATAAATATGCGCACACTTATACTCGTATAGGTGTGGTTTTATAAATCCTTTTATCTTTTTATGGTATTTTTAATAGGGACGTTGAGCAATGTGTGTGGCATATATGTGACTTTCACTTTTACAATTATTAAGTGCTTAATAAAAAGGTCGATAAAAAGGTGTTCTTATTAAGTTTTTCGAATTGCAAGTTTTTACTAACCAAAAAAATATTATCTGACTACCGATATGAATCAATTACAATTGCAGTTTGTGACAAGTGAATATAATTATCTATGAGAATACGGTGCTGCATAGGATTTTGTCATACAAAGGTTCTTCAAAGCTTTGTTATTTACATGTACCCTTATTTGGTCTGTAATTTTAGTAGCTAATAGTTGATTAAGATCTCGTTGTTGTTCCAAATTGTTAGCCTATAGGGGATATAAATATAGAATATAGCTGTTTGTACTCATTGCTATTCATAGACTTCAATTACTTTGAACAGTATATCCTGCTGTTATTCAAAATGCAATGCAGTTAATAAGAAACCATCTACTCTTATATCATTATTAAAATAATTTCCAATACAACCCGTTGCTATTTCCTACAGATTGGTTAAAAACTTCGTTGGCATGTACGTTATGGAATATTTTAAGAATTAACTATATTATTAGCAGTATAATATGCCGTCGCTAACGGGGTACGCATAGTCAATATTAACTTGTCACAGGACATTTGTTACTGCATTCGTAGTGTTTAGTTTACCAAGTTAATATGTAGTTTGTTATCGGTTGTATTTTCAGGTCAAATTAAATTTCACTACTTTGTTTAACACCAAATATTTTTTAGAAATTTTACATAATATATGTTTTTTCTTAATAAATAAAAAATCGCCTAACTACTAAAAAAAAAAAATTAATTGCCTAACTACTAAAGTACACTACTTTTCCAACCTTTAACCTAAAAATTTAGTTGTGTAGAAAGTACTTCATTCATTACACTTTCGGTTTATTTTTAAATCGATCGTACATCAAATTAAACACAATAACATAGTTTAAAAATAATACCTAGCGCAGATTAACTCAATTTAGACGGACAGAGGTAACAATTACATTCTGCATATCATAGTTTTTTGTTTGATTTACTTTTTTAATTGATCCAAGTTACCAATATAACATATTATTTATTGGTACTTGTTAACTTCTATTTACCGTTTGTTTTGCGTACGGTGGTACATTTCATATACAGTTGGGGTACAAAACTACTGTCATTTACCATACATAGAATTCGCACGTTTACTATTTACGCGTAAGGTAATTCCGCACACGCCATGTGATGCTATAATATCCGGGCCTCAGTGACCCTCAGTCCTGCTAAAACTGTAAATCAGATGTGATCAAAGTCAATTTTATTATTATTTTACTCAAAATACTCAAATACCGAATACAAAAGCTCTTTGTGGCAATGGTAGTGAGTAAAAAAAACATAATAGGATTCTCCTAGACCTTGTGTACAAGGATAAACACAACACACAGGACAATTAAGAATATTAAATACTCTATGACAAACACAAGAATATTAAATATTCTATGACGTTCTGCTCCTTTTTATGTTAACTTTCTTATACATTCGATTCAATTTCATATGTCAGATTATAGTCAGATTCAATGGAACCTTTGCATTGAAAGTATTGGCCAAGGACAATAAGTTTTTCATTATTTCATTCTGACCAGGGTCACATAACTTTAAAATGCACTAAATACATAATTAATTATCTTCACTGCTCGTGACAAATATATTATAGGATATAATATATTACAATAAAATATTTAGAATTTTTGCGGCAAATATAATCTGCCGCCTTTGTTCGCCACCTCGAGTGTTACTGTGGGAGGAATAAAATTATGCATCGAATGCGAATAAAGCTCGTACCACAGTTTTTAATAGTGTATTCGTCCTTCCATTTATTGCAATAACACTGCGGAGGCACATCATGTAGGTGGTATAGATTGGTCATACGTTTTACTGTCAATTTAATTACCGCGCCACATGTAGTTTTAATAATAACCAATTTTAAGTCTCGCTTTGTGCTAGAGAATAAGAGTTACATTTAACCCTTACAAAATAAATAAATTATGTTATACATATTATTTTTAACAAGCATTTCGTAACTTTAGGTAACGTGTATCGTATATCAATAGCACGAAACCTTTCGAACTACTTTTTGTCGACTTCTCGACGTTTAATAAAAATGGAAATATTGTACTATTTTAGAGAACTAGTAAATCAAGATCATCAGCATAAACTAGAAGTTAATTTAAATACCATTTAGCCCGACTGTAGTCCTATGACAGATACTCCGGGGAAGAATATTAATTTAATGCCACCTCACTGTTCAAAATCGGTACAGCCGTAGAGGCTATGAGAGGTCACAATGGAACGAACAAACATCCACACATTCGTATAAACAATACATACGCGCGAAATATGTCACCCTCCTGTCAGTCGGACAAAAAAAATATAATTTCATTTTAAAACTAAGAGAAAAAGAGTTTTTTTTAGTATTTTTTTTTAACTTTTATCATGTATGTAACTAATAATATATGTGTACAATCAAAAGGTTACGCAATAATAATTTATATTTTGTGTGGTAAAAATATTTAAATAAAGTATTTAAAATTCTTTGCATTCATAGGTAGTTCATGTATCCATCATTAGCGGTATATCTCTGCAAGGCGGAATGCAATTGATGTTTACTGATTAGTTACGCTAAAATAGCCCTAGCCATTGTTTAAGTTCATTTATTAATGCTTTAGGTATTTTTCTTCTATTTCAATTGTTTCTTAAATATAATTAAATTCTTCCTTATTGTGTTGACCAGAATCATTAAGAAACATTAATAGAAACAATGGTCACTCATAAATATACATTTAAATATTTAAATGTATATTTACAATACATACCTACAAAATGTTCACCGGTTACTAAACTATTGAATTAAAAAAAAATACAATTCGCATTTTCCAATCATTTAATATAAAAAAAAAAAAACTGAACGGTTTCATTTCGACTAATGCAATGAAACAATTTTATGATCAATACAATTTCGAGGAACCTAAGGAACCCAACTAACAGCTATTTTTTTTTTCAGTTAATGCATCAAATTGTAGGATAGAATTAAATATTATATAACATTTAAGTATACGACTATGTTCATTGAATGGTCTGTCAAAAACATCTGATGACATAATATTCTTATAAGACATAAGTATGACGAGTAGAAGGCCAGGTTTTTAAGTATCAATAATACTTTAAAAGCAACGCAGCTTTTAATATTGTATTTAAAAATTCTAAATTCGTTTCCTATAAATATTTGTGGATATGTTATACAAAATAAACAGACGCCTTTACGTAGCGCCGAATAAACATAACTCATCGGAAACTGGATTTCAACAAATTTTTCGTCCGAAAATATATATGGGTTATAAATTAAGAAACGATGTTATTAACGTTGATTAATGACGACAAAGCATTTTTTTTAAACGCTTGCGTGACATTTTTCTGGCATATTCCTTAATTTAAGATATGAACCGAAACATTTTTTTTTTACATTTAACCTAAATTGAAACATTTTTTTTAAATACATGGTATTCTTTAAAGTTAATCGATATGACGCCTGTTAAAAGTCAAACGTTTCTTTCAGATTTGAAGCAAAATTGAAATGATATATGATTTTTGGAGAATTATGTTGAGTTCTTCCAATCCAAAAAGTAGTAGGAATATTGCTTACAACACAAAATTAGTATTCAATTTTGTTTTGTATATTATATTATATTAATTGTATATTAAGCGTAAGAGTAACTCAATGAAATGAACAATTTATTTTGAAACAACTTTTAAGGAAATGAAGAAAAAATATATGAATGAATTTTTCTTTGAATCAGTTGACATTGATGTGCGACATTTCAAGTGACTAAATGTGATGGTATTTAAGAATGGGATGTGTAAATTTGAAACTTGGTACAATATTTCAACGAGTTTTCGGTGAAAGAAAAAACAGAAACCTCTTTTTGTACATTAAATATCGGGAGAAAAGTCAAAGAAATGGGCGCGAAGCCAAGTGGCGCGACTGTGTTTCAAAATGGCTCCGCGTCCGGTAGAATTAGGGTTGCCAGTCGTCCCAGAATGCTCGGGAGGTACAAGGAATAATGCTGAACTCATCTAATCTGCAATAATTTTTGTAAATGTTTCTAAAATACATCATTTGTAGAAGCAGAAATTGCGTTACTTCAAAACAAAAGAAAACTTGTGATTTATATTAAGAAATCGCCAAATATTCATTACTTCTCGTAAGTTATGTAAATGTAAATATAACAATCAACAAATATTTGCGACTTTTCACATGCACCGACTGATATGATAAAATCATCATGGAATGGATTTGTGAAAGTTTTAGCGTAAAACAAAAGTCTATTATTAATAATAAAACATTTAAAATCGCAAACAGTCTCTATATGGATCATTTGGAAGCAATAATATAGGTATTAATACATTAGCGTTTTGGCATTCGCTTTCAGTACTTTTTGGTGATGCATCTTTAAGCAATTTGTAAGTTGTCACATAAAAATAAAAATACTGACTCTGATAAATTCACCACATTTGCCTCGTATTAAAAGAAATTTGAATGTTAATCGTCTAAATATAATAATATTAGGTCACACATCTATTAGTGCTAGTAATAAGGGGGAAATCGATAAAAAATCTTGGATTATTTTCGTAAACATAACTCTCATACCCGTAATACAGAGGGGTAGGCAGAGATAACGGATTTCCTCTTGGCGCGATCCTGCCACATCTCACTCGCTTCTTACACATCCCCATACATTTACGCATACATGCTCGACTGTTACGAATACTCCTTATATCCCCTTTCTTTAGAATGTCGTGTATTATTATCAATTTATTGTAAATAAGCTGAAAGTTCTTCGAGCGTTATTTGATGTCGAGCGGATTCCTATGTTTATCTAAGCCGTCAAAACAGACCTATTATACTATAGCGACTATAACGAACGTGTTGTTTGGCTGCGTGCCAATTGGTCCATTTGATGGTGCGAGGATGACGGAATGATTCCGGTTCACGGTTCGTCTCCGCCGGACTGAAGCTTGAAGCATTGGAATTGAGGTTATGTCAAATGTACTACATGTTCTTGCGTTAATGCGCCTAGCAAACACGGTTCGTGCGGCCCGTTGCGACTAATTAATCTCGCGTCTTAATAGCGTTAGATTTAGTTCATTTGAAATTAGGTCTCAGTTCCTTGCCTATTGGAAGTCACTATTCAGATATAGACTAGTCCTTATTTTTTCAACATCTACAGCTGTAAAAATCAAAAGAGCATCTATCCCGAAGGGCACCATACCACCAAGGATGTATATCAGGGGTCGGCAACCTATGACCCGTGGGTCACCGAGTGACCCATTTGGTAATTTCTAGTGACCCACTTTAGTTCCGAAAATAAAGTATAAGATATACAAACATTTTTTTCTTTTTCAGAAAAATTTTTGTCGCAAAGTTATGAACGTACCAAATTTGAATCCAGTATAACATATAAAAATATCAGATAAAGCCACACCCCCGCCTGACTGGATATGGAATCGGTGGATAGTATGCGGAATGCAGCGACATTGTTCGAACAAATTGTACCATTCCTGGACTGTTTTAATACGAAAATATCTCTGACTCAAACGTTTCTTTAATACTCGCATTTTGGTTGATTTTGACCCGCGGCAAAAAAAGTTGCCGACCCCTGGTGTATATTATTATAAACCGTCGTAAAGGGTCAAATGGTGATAATAGCTTTGTACGCTTTAATTCAATTGTAGTATTCGGGAGTTGCAACACACTGTTTGCAGATAGTAACATACTAGTTGCTATTTTATTAGTGCTATGAATTCTATAGACTAAAATATAATTATTAGCTTCAAGAGACTTTAAGTATAAAGTAGGCTACTTAAACTAATGTTTTCAAAATTCATATATCTGACATTGCAGACCTCTTTCTAGAATGGTAAATAAATTAACTTAGTCTTGAAGTTTTAACATCGATAATCTACTTAGACCAATATTGGTCAAAACGAATTTATTTGTAATATAATTATGACCTACTATTTTACTGTTTGTGCCCGGTATCGAGTAATTGAATTTCATGCCTATACAATAATAGGAAGGAAAGGGTAATTTGAAATTATAATTACTAATAATTTTTAACAACTTATTGTTAACCTTACATCATCGAGATTGTAGTTTTCTAATGACGAAAATATAACCAAGTATTTAAGCAAGTTTATAATTTTTGTGTAAAATTTTATTTAATTTTCTTTTACAGTTTAACTTCGTGGGAAGAATTCTAGGTCCCAGAGGTATGACCGCCAAACAGTTAGAACAGGAAACGGGATGCAAAATCATGGTCAGAGGAAAAGGATCCATGAGAGATAAGAAAAAGGTAAACCGACTCGATAACATTCTTTGTTCCTGTCTTTCAACTTTGCTTGCCGAACAAATACTCTGTGCAATCTTCGATAATTGACCTAGATGTATATAATAATATTTTTACTAATAACTTATCATTTTTCACGCAGCCTCTTTTGGATTAGCAGCAGTAAGGATTGTACATCTTCTTTTTAATGTTTGTTTGTAAAATAATTTCTTATAATTTGTTCAACTACTTTTTTATTTCTGTTTATATGTTTGCTAAGTATATTCTATCTGTATCAAACGCTTTAAAATATGTCATCCTTAAAAGTAGTAAGTATTTTATGTTTCTTTTGTTGCGTCGAACGCAATAGGTAATTCGTTCCAGGTAAAATAGGTGTTAATTGATTCCTTGCGATTAATTCCAGGAGGACGCGAACCGGGGCAAGCCCAACTGGGAGCATCTGGCCGACGACCTGCATGTCCTGCTCACAGTGGAAGACACTGAGAACAGGGCGAAGATCAAACTCGCCAGGGCCGTGGAAGAGGTCAGACGTCTACTTGTACCTGTAAGTTATAAAGTATATACTTATAAATTTCTAAATTAACGTCATTCTAATTGATACTTCCTGTTGCTCACGACATCGCACGCATGTTTTTTTTTTTATTTTCCTCGCGGGATTTTGTTTTCTAATTTAAGTAGTCGTAAAGCCGATATTATAAAGGCACTGACCATCTATGCCTCGGGACGTGTCTGTTTGGGATAATAGGTATGACCTTAACCCGTGAAAGTGTGAGGAAGAAACTTAAAAACATATTAATATTTAAAAAAGAGGCTGATGTGTTCACATGCAGAGTTCTTCTCGAGTTCTAGTAAATTGCGTTTAGGAAATTCGCATTTGATTTACCTCCAGCTTTTAACAATGTACATTTATGGAACGGCGACAAGTAATCTTCCCGGATGTTCCCCAGCAAGCGGACGGTGAAGACGAGCTGAAGAAGCGTCAGCTAATGGAATTGGCCATCATCAACGGCACATATCGCGACTCTAGCGCGAAGGCCGTCTTGCCCGTCAACGGTCAGTGCCTCATAAGTATGCACAATTTATGTTTTGTCACTAACTTACATTAAGTACTAACTCACTTTTATGCTCACTATTTTAGGAAAATATATAGTGTTAATAAATATATTCATATAAGCCTATATCAGTCCATCGGTAGCGTTGGACCTTAATGCCTTGCACTGTATGCTGTCGTTTACTTTCTGCATACAATCGTTCCCATATCCTATCTTTAAGGAGAGCGTAAACTCTTTTCTATACTTGGTCTTCATTTCAAAACTTTCTTCATAAAATATTTGCAATTTCATACAAAGCATGATTTCCTTGTATATGTTTTTTTATAAAGTAAAATATTTTAAAAATTACCCCACATATTATTACTTACTTCTAAATTGCAATCGTTTTAATATTTCCTTTAATACATTTATGGTGAGAATTATGGCAAAGATGATCGTCACAATTGCATTGAATTCGATGAATTTAAATTATTATAATAATTTGTCGGTTTCTATACTTCCGGAACAGAACAATACGAATAATCCAAATTTTATCTTCTAATGTACCAAATACCATAAGATTTCAGTTAAATGGTAGACCGATTGTTTAAATTACATATTTGAGTCCACTTTATTTGGGGATTGGTATATGTAATCACCCACAATCAAAACAGGGCTCAATAAGCAACAAGCAAGTACTGATATTTTTTTTTAATTTGTACTCAACATGGCTTGAGACGAAAATCTGGCGTGATGATTATGAATTTAATACATTGAGATATAGGAGAATAGTGATTGAAAAAGCTTGTTTTACTTTTTTAATCACATCGCCTTTGGGTTTGTTCTCTGAGTTGTGGCTATTTTTAACAGGACATGAGTCATCACGGGGACCATTAAGATGACTAACTAAATTGATTTGTGGCTTGTAAGGTTGTTAATTATTAACATGGGTGATTTCATTCGTAAGTGGCACCTTGCAAACATGATAACGTCCCTGCAATTGATACAAATTCTTTATACTAAAGTGTACCTTACCTAGTTACAGACATTTGGTAATGATTATTTTACTCATTTTCTTATGTTCTTGCATCTTCCGTATTTCTAAATAAATTGTGTAAAATGGAATATGCTGCATCAAAACCCACAAAGCTGATGCATTTAAGGTGACTTCACAGCGGACGAGGAGTGGAGACGCGTGGCGGCCGCGGCTGCTGAGACGCAGCGACTTCTAGCACCCACCGGGGGCGTGGCAGGCGTAGGCAGCGTAGCTCTACGTACCCAAGCGCCATTGGGAGCGCCCCTCATACTGTCGCCTCGCATGTCCGGCCCGGGCGCCCAGGCGGGGCTGCTCAACGGTACCGGCGCGGGGGCCGCAGCTGGGCTACTGTCTCCAGGCGAACCCGCACATCAGCTGATCTACGCGTCTCCGTACGCCGACTACGCGAATTACGCAGCGCTCACGGCCGCCGCCAATCCGCTGCTGACGGCCGAGTACGCCGCCGCAGATCATACCGGTGGGTTGTTCGCCCGTTGATTACATACACATTTGATAGCATCTCTAATCGGTAGTTCGGCTTGGAAAAGTGCGGTTCTTAACGAATTAAAATGTTAAAACTGAACTTTTAAAGTCGTGTAATGTTTGAGTATATTTATTAATCTAGGTTGTATTTAGGGTTTCTATTCAATCGATTGATGGATTAACGAGTCTATTTTTCTAAATTTATTCGGGTTACCCCTAACTCACTTTGCTGAGGCAGTTTATTGAAGATGCTATCAAACATTACACAAATAAAAAATTCACACGGTATCAGGTTCTTTCAAGTCAAAATCCAGTTTCCCAACTAGATCTAAATATAGAATCTAATCATAGTTGATTATTTTCAAAAAAGAGATTTTTTATTTTTTATTTTTATTGCCGAATTCAATTTTCTATCACAGTTTTCATCTAGCAACTGCATGCGTAAGTAATATAGAAAGATTTCTTTGATCTGATTTCAATTTAATGTTGCATGCTTTTTTATTCTGTGGTTTTGTTAGGTTCAGCTTGTCTTGCCTGTATAACTAAAAATTTAAATACCCCATTACACAAGAAAGCAACTTGATACTTTATCTTAAATTGATACAGATGATAAAAATTTGAGACGAATTCTTTTTAATCTGTAGTCTAACAACGATACCGGCAACGTTACACAGCAACTAACCGACTAATATAAAATGGCGTCGAGCTTATTTGAACTGTGTTTGAATAAAACGTTTTAATGGGGTTACAGCATCAAGGTATCTGCTCGCTGGCTTTTGACAATGGCCGCAATCGCATCAGACCACAATAAGATACGACAGGCATCGACAATCACCGTATCGACTTCAACAATTATACCGTCCTTAAGTCCTTACGCGTCTGCGATCCGTTGCGAGGGGCGCCATCTACAGTCATAAAAGCCATGCATATGCATAGATTAAGATAATATATATTTTTATTTTAAGTACGACTTAGCCTAGTGACTCGAATCTTTGTACCTTCGATGTTATTAATTTTAGACGAACTTTGTTTACACCTACATCCGTTTTGTACAGTTAACATACAAATTATATTTTGTTTATGAACAAACTGAAATATATAATTTATTATTATTTAGCAGATTTTAATATTTATACAGAAATTTTATTTTTCAAATATTTATTGCGAATTCTATTTGACCGTTGCCTCGTGATAAGAGTGATGGCAGTTTGTTTCGTTGTTTTTAGTTAAATGTTTTAGTCATTTTTTAATCATATTTAAACTGCCAATAGAAACAGTTTTTCAAGTTACCGATATTTCATATACAAAGACGTAGATTACTTATTCTTTTATTTATTCTATTTTATTTTCGTATACTAAAATATTTAAAGATTGCCATTAATATATTCTCGCGATAACCCTTGCTTGTAACAAAACTAATCTATTAACATTATGTTAATTTAAATCCGAATGGATGTTTTTGGACTAGTAATTTTTTGAGATTCCACGACTTCGAAACCATCACATTGCATGAAAATCATTCTTTTAGATTTTCCTTTGAATTTTAATGTGAATAACAATTTGAGTTTTTCTTATTAACCATCGAAATCTCTGAATGGCGAATTATTTATGGATAAATAAAATTCAGCGATTACAAGCAAAAGGGACCAAGTAAAAATCGATAAAAACCACACGCAAATATAATATTCTAACTTAAATAACAACACTGATATTGTAATATTATATAAAACAAAGCGAACAATTCTAGAACAATCCAGGGCGGTTTTTAAAATATACTTGATAATTAATTTAACATTTTATCAAACTGGAATTTTGAAATGTTATTTTATATTATTACTCGTAATTTATTTAATAATTTTATAATATTTATAAACATACCATAGGTTTAAGTATTATTATCATCTTTGAAAGATTTATAGTTAGTTTAGAAAAGAGTGAGCTTTATCAAAATATACAGCCTTATTATGCTTAGATATATCGATGGCAGGAAATACTGCTGAGTCAGGTTTAAAAAATGAAATTATTGAACCAGCCATAGCTTGTACCTTGACGGGATTTTAAATGCCCGTATTTTTCAGTAATTATTTTTTCGTAATTTGATTTCCAAAGCATTAAATTAACTGTAAGTAAATAATAGGATAATATTTTAGTAGACATTAGTGATACTGCCAAATTACAAAAAAAAAGAAAGAAAAAGTATAGACGCATCAAAAAGATTGACTTAAAAAAATATAAAATATTTGGCAGTGATAATTATTCGAATATATTTAAGTTTAAAGTTTAAGAGATAGTTTTATATACCCTTCTTTTAAATTTAATGAGATTATATTTCTTTCCAGCATTTATGAAATAAGGTTGGTCACCCAGAGAAACGTCAATACATATGTTATCTACACAAATGCATATTCAAAATCGATTCGTGCATTAAAAAAATCTCCTAATAAATATATTCGTGGGTGTACTACCATTTGCAGTTGGTCGAGAATGTTCTATGTAGACGCAGATTATAAATGTCCGTATGCCGCTAGGTGTGGTGCGGCGCGGTCGGCTCGCGCAAGTGCGGGAGCACCCGTACCAGCGCACCGCCCTACCCGCGCCCTAATTCCCGCCAAAACGCTCTCCATCCGCCATTTTGTTGACAAGGTAAAAAGCGCGCGCGCACGCATGCTCTCGATGAATACGCTTGCATTTTTTTTTTTACACTCGTTCTGAAATGTGTAACTTTCGTGTCTTCCAGTTTATAAATAAAGTAGTAAATTTATTCAAAGTAAATAATTTAAAAAAAAAAAAAACTTTTGCTTGTACAATATTAAAAAATTTTTATTCGACTCTTACAATTTTTTGAAGACTTTTTAAATTGAATCTTTGCCGTAAACAATTTTTATCATTTGACCAAAAATTTAACAAAAGTTTTAGATACTTGAACCTATTTTGGCAACAATATGAGTTGCTTTTTGACACGAAACTTGCTCATTTATTCCTTCATGGTGTCATATGACAAATCTGTTCTCTTTAGTCACGCAATCTAGTTATTGTATTAGCAAAAATATTCGTCGGTAATGCGTGAGTGCCTTTGCTTCATTGTCTCTTTGTGTCCTTTCTATTTATTTTTTATTATCGTGTACTTATTAGATATTTTTACTAGTTAGTATGTGGGTAGGATGTCTTATGCCCATCATTACTTCATACCGGATCTGTGACACTGCATAATTTGAAACTGTGATTTTGATATTTCTTTTTTTTTTATAGATTCATAGACCTGAACATGTTGTGATGCAAAACACTAAAACCTATCTTAACTCGTCGTTAGACCTTTTATATTTCTAGCTCTATGGTAAAATGTTCACAGATTAAGTGGAATCTTAAAAACTTTTGAGATTTGTCATCGCAACATATCTTCGAGTAATCACATCTCGAGTAATGTTTTCGGGTATCACTTAGAAATATATTTTTAAGGGAAAGAAGGATCGCGGTATACAGCATAGACTATATCTTTCTATTTGAGATTTTCCAATGTAATAATTTTCAGTGTACCAAATAGAACTTTCCACTTGGGTGCTATTCGGGGGTTGTGAAATCCTTCTTTCCTCGATTTTCGTCCAGTATTTGTCAAGGGAGAGAGCATTTCCAGAAATGTGCCATCAGTCCAGTATTAAATAAAATGCTTATCCTTTGACTTTAATATCTTTCATAATAATCACAACTTTTTCATAGTCAAAATAAGTTTTTTTTTTTTTAATTTGTTAAACGTTAAGTTAGTTGTTACTACTTTGCCTTAGTTATAATTATATTAGGCTTTCGTATTTGAAAGTTTTTTTTTCTATTTCATATAAGATGATTTGCACTTGTGTCCTTGTGGATTTCAAAACGGGCACGCGTGTGCCGTTTACGATCACGCTTCTTTACACGAAATTTGATTTTAAGATTTCAAAATGCTATACTATATTATATATATTTTTTTTATAAAGATTTTATATAAGCTATGATGTTTGTGTAAGATATTGTTTAAAAATTGTTGATTGTAAATATTAAATGCATTCTCAGAAAATATACATGCAATAAATTGTCTGAAATTATAAAAAAAGTGTTGAGTTTTTTTTTATAGACCGCGTAATAGTGTAAATGATAATTTTTCTTTGTATTTCTTTAAAGTTGATGCCGTGTAGTCATTCGGTCGATTATAGCCTCACACGACTAACATGCAACTCCACAAGGCCAAGTCCCCGTTTGTCTTACAATATTTACCAAGTGCACTATCATAACTGCTACTGTCACAAATTGCAGAATATTTATAATTATATATCTATATTATATGAGTCACTAACATGCAAATATGTAATGGCAATGTCCGATAGGTTATCCGCAGATTTATTAACAAATATTTAAAAGAATGCTGTCTCATATACAATTATTATCGAATATTATTAGCGATATTTTGAATAACTTACATACTTGCATCGGGGTGCTATGGTTATACAAGTGATTAAATATATTACCTATGCTTGTTTGGGCAGTGTTTGATGCATACACCTGCGTATGCTGAATAACTATACTTCGTATGCTTCATGCATTGCCCCATTGGGAACTATTGGGCATTTAATCCTATATCGTAGATCATTTATCATACTAAATTATTTAACATTTTTCAATCATTAACTGCGTAAACTAATTAATTAAATTTTATACCGTGTATTATATTAACCGGGCCGCAAACAGTGAAGATCTAATGTCTCGGCACGAATGCCTGATAGCCTCCCGATTATTGTTTTTTTTATTAATTTATTTTATTTATCGATTTTTTTTATCTATTTTGATTCGATTCCGTACACCGGTCAAATCAATCCGAGATCACGTTTTATCGCTTTTATTAGCTGCATGTCTGTCGATTCGGTGCATCGAACTCGACATCTACAAAGACTTCGTGTGATCATTGTCAAACATTTAAAGCTAGCGCGTACCATCTTTAGACCGCACGACTTAACATCAGATGCGGTCAAGCGCTAATTAATTCATTCATTCAAAAACAAAATACTTTAGATTACTCTCAAATTATTCGCGGCATCGTTATGATCGGCAGCTTGAAAGCGCTGGAACAGAGCTCGCGATTGAGGCTAGACGTGTAGTCGGACCATGACATTGTCGATATACTAACATTCTGTTTTCTCTCTTCTCGTTAACCCTGCTAGGTGAGTGCTAACGGAGCGGTGGCACTAACCGGAGGCGCGGCCGCCCGCAGGACCCACTCGCCGCGTAACACTCATCGGAACATCGATCACCGTAGCTATAGCGTTGGGCCTTTCACGTTAACAATACACTACGTATTTTAATAGTCTAACTATTAACATTTATATGCCTGTTATGTTTATAACATAATGAACTTTATTAACATTTATATTTTTTTTTTTGGCGAAATGGCACACGCCATCGACTTATTTACTTTTATTGTATTTCTTGAACGTTTTGGTTGTTACAAGTTTTTTTTAGGTTACCCTTGTCCTTTGACGGCGCTAAATTTAGTTAAGTATTTATCATAAGTTTTTTTAAGAGATCTTTATTATTAATAAATATATTATTTTATATAATTTCGATTAATTGTTTGATAAACATATATTTAGCGTCGTCTTCAAATTTTATTTAAAAGAAAATTATTTGCCACTACTAGCTTTTGGCAAATGCTTAATAATGTTACTGTGTAGGTGAAAAATAGAAAAAAATTGCTTTCTTAATTTAAGCACAAGATAAAACTAACAACTGTCACTTTACATGAAATAAAACAAAAAAATCATTTTACAATTTTAGCGAGAGGTTAAAAAATATTTTGGGATTCAGTTATGATTGTATTTTAAATGTATTTTTTTTTTCTCAAAACAATCTTATCACCTTTTTATCATTTTCTTTATTAAACAAAATACATTTTAGTTAATATTTATAGAATAAATCCAAGTACAAATTGATTACATGTTTTTATAATTTCTGTGGTAAATGTTGCCATGAAGAATCTACCAATTACCGATTGTAATTATAAGAAGAGTAATAGCAACACTGATTCCAACAGCCAATTGCGAAGATACAAAATGTAAGTATGAATGCCTGAAACATGATTATGCTTTGCTTTATCTATTTGACTAAATTCATTTAATCTTAGTTTAAGTTATGGTCATCGACTTATCAACTTTCATGCATATATTTCGGCAATATATTTTCTAACCTCAAAGCCAAAGAGTAATTTAGGTTTTTTTTTTGGAAATTATATCCAAAATTATCAAACTAAACATGTCTTCCTTTTGACAAAACACGAAAGTAAGTTGATAAGGAAATGATGAGATCTATTTCAAGTGCATTATATTCATTGCATTATATTTTCTATTTTCTAGTGCTTAATATTTATAAATAACATGATGAATATTTGTCATACTAAGTGCCTTCGATCATGTACAATATTTTTTGCCTAAGCGGTTCTATAAACAAATTGTTATATGCTATTTAATAATTAAGTAATTTTAGAAGAGATTAAATCAACTTTGTTAACTTTTCTAAATGTTAATGTTTATAACTTTAAATCATATTGAAATCGGTGAAAATGAACACATCAAATATTTAATCTCAAATATTTTTTTTATAGTTTTATTTAGCATTGTGTGTAGGATCGTTGTAGCAATCTCTCTAGGGAATCTCTGGTAGCGTATGTTTGTGACGCAGAAACCTATATCAAACGGTTACTGTTTTTACATTCTCAAAATTAACTTACGATAAAATTTATGGGTACAACGCGTACAAAATAACATGAGACTCGCCCGGTATGCGACGCGCCCTCCCACTCACGTCTCACCTCCCCTCGTGCGCCCTT